>VXBB01025233.1:0-84487 GCA_013399915.1 Illadopsis cleaveri | reverse complement strand
GGTAACGCGGGCAGGGGGGCGGCGGGGCCGCGCCACCGCTCCGAGAGCTCCCCGCCACCGCGCGGGTGAGGCTGTTATTGAGCCTCGGTGATTAGCCAGCAGCCTCGCAGTGGCTAATTGGTAGGGAGGTCCTGGGAGTGTTGGTGGATGGGAGATTGACTATGAGCTGGTAGTGTGCCCTGGCGGCCAGGAGCAAATTCAGCGGGCAAGATCCAGGCAGACTCCGTGCCCAGCGTTCCAGGAGCAACGTTTATAAGCTAAAGCACAAGTTCCACCGCAACACGGGCATGAACTTCTCTACGTTGAGGCTGGCAGAGCACTGGAATAGTCCGCCCCAAAGGGAGCCGTGGAGTCTCCCACTCTGGAAACATTTCAAACCCAGCTGGAGGCTTTCCTGTGTCACCTGCTCTAGGTGACCCTGCCTTGGCAGGGGGTTGCACTGGATTATCTCCAAAAGTCTCTTCCAACCCTAATTATTCTGTGCTCCTATATAAACATGTTACAAAATTTAGTACAGTTTCTAGAATGTTGCCAGCTGTCAGTCTGGCTGCATCTACAGGACTCATCATGGCTCTTTATGTTAACTGAGGTTGTTTGGGTTGGTTTTGTGATTTGGTTTTCTTTTGCTTTTCTTGAATTGGTCTATGATTGGGGTTTTATGTACCATCACAGCCAGAACATGAGCTGGCAGTGCTGTGCTTCACAAACACTGAGCATATGGAGGCATCACCTGCACAAGGCTCAGAGCACCTCTGCAGTTTGCATGTGACACTGGTGGAGAGACCAGCCCAAGCTTCAAAACCAGCATGAACTGACAGCAGGGAGATGAGAGATAGCAGCAGCCTAGGTAATGTGGCCTGTCAGGAAAGAGGAAAAGAATCTAGTTCATCACAGAACAAAACAAAGCAAAAAAAAAAAAAAAAGAGCAGCAGATTGAGTTGTCATAATACATAAAACGTTGTCAAAACAGAGGTGAAAGGGAAGACCATCTTCTGCATGTCCATGATCTTTGGTAAGAGAGAGCAAATCTTGTGACTCACTGTCATTGGAGGTTGTGAAGATGAAGTTAGAGTAGGAGATTCCAAATGTTGTCAAACGTGCCCCAGGCTGCCATCTCCAATAATTCACCTTCCCAGTCTCCTGTCTCAGCACCACTGCCTCATGTTCCTGTTCCATGCTGCCTCCCCACCCTTAGCTCTGCAAGTCCAACACCACCTGGAAGCACTTCTTTTAAACATTTCAGCAAAGGTATTGGCACCTGCCTACCATTTTTGCTGTGTGCTGCTTTTGCTTTGGTTCTCTCTAGTCTGTGGGTGTTTGCAAAATGCCCCCCCCCCAATGTAGATTCTTGCTGCTAAGCAAAATATTTTTCTTGGAAATGTTATTTGATGGGCTTAATGACCAATGTGAGCAGTAAAGCAGATAATCATTTGTCATTTAAGAAAAACTTTTAAAGACTCTACTTACGGCAATGAAAAAATGAAACTTACAAAGAAGGCACACCATAAAAGCAGCTGTTTTACTCTGGTAATGCAGGCAGAAATCTTACCTCTGACACCAGAGATACCTTTGGTTAATATATAGATATGGATATTAATGTAATAAACAATGGAATATGGAAAAAAAGACAAGATTTTTTTCCTTCTAAAAAAATATTAAAATAATGCAATTTGCCTTCTTACTAAACTGCCTGTAAAGTAACTTTGTGTTCTAAAAATGTAGGAATGTAAAGTTCATAAAATAATTTGCATATATTTTCTGTGGTATTTTTGAGTGCTGTTTAAAAATATATATTGACTAATAAAGTCTGTTCTACTGAAATTTGTAAATCAAGCAAAACAAACCTACAGAAAAACTGATTTAATAGGAAAACTATTAGTCAAGCTTTTAGAAATGGATAATGTTAGTTGCATTTATTTTCCCTTTTTTTTGTGCAATAGTCCATGACATAATCCTGCTGGTGTAATATCTACAGGCCACTGCACTCAAATAAATTTTAGATGAGACCTTTCCTGTGAAGGATAGTCAGACATGCACCTTATTTGGAGGTTTTGTTTGTTTGTGATGTCCCTGGCAGAGCATAAAGGGCATTGTCTAAACATGCAATTATTTTGTAATTAAAGTTCATTGGCATAAGTTAGGCCATTTTGCTGCAGTATGAAAGTACTAATCCTTTTAACTCAGTTTGAGAGCTTGAATTCTTAGGTTTGAGGTGTTTCTGATGGTTTTTCATTTATTTATTTAATTTCTTTTTAGGATGGGTTACATCCAAGGAATCTTATCCCAGAGCTTTGTAGACTGTTTTATGGTTTAGGCTGGGTAACAGGAACTGGTGGAGGCATCAGCTTGAAACATGGGTAAGTAATGATGAGGGAGAAATAATGTGGTGGTGAGAGAGAGGCTGGCTGTGTTTAGTAGTTGGTGGGGCATTTCAGTTCCATGAGAAATGTTTGCAAGTCAAGAGTGAGCAAGAAGTTAGAGGGGGAAATGAACAGTATGTCAAATTTAACCATACACGAGGGAGTGAATAGTCTGAATTAATCATTGCAGACCCTTCAATGGAGAGAGACAACTTCAGAGAGTGACCTTATCCCATCCTTTTCCTACCTTTGTTTAAGGTAGATGAATTGTCTTTAAAGAACAATTTGTTCCCCCTTTTTCATTTCCTTGACTATGGAATTTAGAGTGGGTTACATCAGGCACGCAGCTTTCAAATGCCTGTGGTTAAATAAGATCCATCTCACCCTGGACATTTTGCACGCCAGATATTTCCTCTAAGACAGAAATTACTGTTCTACTGAGGTGACTTCTAAGGTGACAAATACTTTATATATAAATTAAGGCACAACTGGTAACAGCAACAATTTTTGGTCTGTATCTCCTACAAAGAAGCTTTAAGCTTTTTTTTTTAAAAACATGTTTTAATTTGCTTGTCTCCTGCCTATTCATAATCCTCAATGCTTTTAGTGGAAACAGAGCTCCTCTCAGTGGCCACTGAAAAAAAGATAAGTCCTCATTCTGCAAAAAGCCTTGCACAGTGCCTGCAGTTCTGTACCCAGTCACAAGGTTGTGACATGATCTTGAAAGTATCTGACCTGTTATTTTTCTGGTATACTCTTGCATGTATGCACAAAAAGCCATTGCTATTCAAATATGTATTATTAATACCTATATGAATAAAAGACCCTAAATGTTCCTACTTGTGCTGTTTGAACTTTGTGCAGATCATTTCACCTCCCTACTTGATTCTCCAAGCAAAGCAACAACAGTAATAATAATGAGATGGATGAAAAGAGGGTAAATTCTTGTTTTTAAAGTTGTCTGCAGGAAGATCTTTCTAGCACTAATTTGTCATCAGAAGCTAAATGTAGCCTATTTTCTTCATCATTCCAGTGCAACTCCTGTTGGTTGTGGCAAGACAAATGGCATTATCAAAGAATGCACTAATGCAGTAATACAGTTTTCCCTAGTAGTTCTATAGCTTGTTTACTTGGCATTGTTAGAAAGGAAAATGTAAAAGAACTGTTGAAATTTGATTTAAATATAACAACTGTTTTTACGAGCTGATCTTAATCAGCCCTACTCACTGTGCAGTTCATATCAACTATCCAAAAAAAAAATCCAATTTGGACTTGGCATAGCATAATAAAAATGGATATAGAATTCTTTGTGAGGTATCTTGTATTTGAAGACTATTTTGTCATCAGATTTTCTCTTTCTGGTTAAGTACTAAAAAATAAAAACATCTGGTTTGAGAAAAACTCTGTGTGTCTGTCATAAGTAATTGAATTTACCACTTGATTTCTCTTCTTGCTCATGCAAATGAATCAAGACTAAATTAATGCAATGCAGGCAGTGTTAATTCATGAATATCATAAATTACAAATATGCTAAAGCCACATTTTTCTGTGCTTCACAGACATTTTAACGCTGTGAATAGTACATCATCTTAAGAGTTTCATTTTTGGAAGAATTAAAATCACAGAGTTGTTTGGTTGGTAAAAATCCTTAATATCATGGAGTGTCCAACCATAAACCTACCATTGACAAGTTCTCCACTAAGCCACATTCCTAAGCATCATGCCTAAATGTCTTTTTAAAACTTCCAGAGATGGTGAGCCAGCTGCTTCCCTGGGCAGTCCATTCCAATGTTTGGTAACTCAGTGAAGACATTTTTCCTAATATCCAATTTAAACATCCCCTGATGCAAATTCACATAATTTACTCTTGTCCTGTCACTGGTTACCTGGGAGAAGACACCAACCTCACCTTGCTACACCTTCCTTTCAGGCAGTTGTAGAGAACAATGAGGTCTTCCCTGAGCCTCCTTTTCTCCAGGCTAAACAACCCTGGCTCCCTCAGGTGCTCCTCACAGAACCTGTGCTCCAGATCCTTCCCCAGCTCCAATACTCTTGTCCACAAATGCAAACATCCCATGGTCCATAGGAAATGTATCTGTAACTTGACTAATTATTCACTAGATGTCTCTGTGCTCCTGAATTTAGTATGTGACTGCTGAAGCCAAATAGTGATTGCAATTCAGAGAGAGAATCCAGTTGGGGGGGTTTGTGCTAGTAATGAAAATAATGCAATACCATCTTGAAATCATTTTAGTTTCAATCAGTTTTTACAGTTTTTTGTCCACGTAGTCCCTGCAAGAAGTGATGTACTTCTACTTAAATTTCAGTCATTTAATTGTACTGAATTAGTGTTATATCTTTATCAACACATATAAACATGGAATTGCACTAGAAACCTAACCTGCACAGTTAAAAAAAAAAATATTTACAATGTTGAATGTTGCAGATAATTATTACTGTTTATAGGTGGATTTTTATGTAATGGTTTTGTCACCTGCCTTGGCACAGATCAGTATCTGCTTGCAATTTCTCATTTAATTCTTATTCTGAATTCTAGGAATTTGTGTTTGAGTTACTGCAGGGAGAGACTGTTTTTCTTTGTTGGAAAAAAAAGGCTGCACTTCTTACATGTGTTTTAGATATCTGTCAAGTTGAAAGCAGGGTTTTGTACCCCTGCAAGTTAGAGATTTTATTTGTCCTTGTACAATTTGGTTCTATTTTGAAAACTATCTACCTGTCAATGTATGGAAAGAGCAAGAAAGTTTTTAAATTGTGAGGGTCTAGATTTGCTATTTTCTTTCCAGTGGCTCAAGAGCTTGAATGCCTGCACAGTGGAACAGTCATTGCTCAACTGCGTTCACTGACTTTTCTCATCTGCAACTTTTCCTAGGGATGAAATCTACATTGCTCCTTCAGGAGTCCAAAAGGAAAGAATACAGGTGTGTTAAACTATACTTTTACCTCTGAGCTCATCTTGAGATGGATGAAAGTTCGTTTGTTTAGAGATTCATTTTTCCTTATGTGAAGTTACAAACTTGTTATACATTACTGAAACAACTACTGATTTCTCCCAGTACTCCACTATCATAGCAAGCCAGTATGTGTTTCAGTGGCCAGTGTAGATTAGTCTTGATGTTCTCCTTGCTTTAAATTAAGACAAAGCAGTGTGAGAGTGGAGCATTACTCCAGTCTATTTTTATTCTTTGTCAGGCTTGGTTGGCTATACCTGTCTGGCTACAGTTTCAAGTTACCCAGGTAAATAGACATTAACACCTCATCGCTGTGTGTTTTCATTTGAGTGATTGCAAATATTTGTCTTGATATTCTCAGTAAATAACTGGGCTCTCCCCTTGAAAAGGTGACCTTGTCTATCTGTCTGCTTTCCAAAAAACCCCAAAATGTAAGAGGAGGGGAGAACGGTAAACAATACCTATTTTATGACAGCAGGAATTCCCCCAGAGTAGAGTAATGCATGGAAAGGATTTGTCATCTCATAAATCTGAGGAGTGAAAGGAATTTCTTCACTGATAGAAACCTGGGGAAACACAGCAGTGTTTGCTGGGGATGTGGAGAAGCAGGACAGGCAAAGGTGTGTAAGATAACCACTGGTCTGTGCTCGCAGTAACAGAGGATTAAGCACAGTCAGTGAGGAAATCTCCTGCAATTGTATTTTCTGCTGATTTTTAAAATCACATTAAAATTTTATTGCTATCCTGAACAATTCTTTGTACTATTATGAATAGCTAATTGATGCAAAGGTAATATTCATGTAAAGCTACTAAAAGCAAAGTTTAAAAATAAATAGTTCTACAAGTTAAATGTATTATTTTTAACTCATGTTGTTGGTTCTTTTAAGTAGGGAAGGGAAAGTACATCTACATTTCTTATTTTGAATCAGTTACTACTTTTCCTTTTTATCTGTTGTTATTACTGAGCTACACTATCTCCTTTCTAAGAAAATTGTAGTTTTACAAATATCTGCATGGCATCAGCCTGAGGAAAAAGAATACCTAATGTTAATTTCCATTACACAATGTCGGTAAGTACTATTAGAAGCTGGAATAAATGTGGTGCATTACAGCACTTTTACAAAGTTAAGATCACATTCTGTATTAAATACATGGTTTGTATATATTTGTTTCCCTAGAGGGAAAGCAAAACTATCTGAGATCAAATATCAAATGAAACTATTTGAGGTCAAATATCAAGCAAAACTATCACAGATCAAAATAATTTCTTCTTTCTTACAGCCAGAAGATATGTTTGTTTGTGACATGAATGAACAGGACATCAGTGGTCCTCCACTGCACAAGAAACTAAAGAAAAGCCAGTGCACACCTCTTTTTATGAATGCCTACACTATGAGAGGTATGTAGCAATATTTGCAGTTCAGCAGTGACTGAAACACTGCAAATGTACATCCACAAAATTGCTATTCAGTACCATATTCCTTTTACATAGAAGTTACAGTGAAATAAGCATGAAACTATAAAATAAATCGATTTGCAAAGGTATATATACAGTGGGATATAATCCATAGTAACACCCTGTCATAATCACTTGCAATTTCTTGTAGCTATGCCTGTGATCATGTTTTCAGCACTGATTTTTAGTGCAGAATGTTGGTAGGTTACAGGGGAAGCCCAGGATTACAGCAGTTTTATATCAGTGTTTTTGCCAATTCAGCTATTACAGTTTAAATCCTTTTGCATCCCTTGGCTTAGATTAACAGTTACAAATTAGGAATAGATGAAAACAATATGAAACTTTTCTTTTGCAGGTAGACAGTAATGGAGAGCTTTTGATGTTGTGTAAAATTTGCATCTGTTATTTTAGAAAGGATTTAGGGAGTCTCTTCCTGCACAAGCAGCTTACATGTGTACTCAAGAAATAGCAACACTGCATCTTTATAAGTAGGTTATAATTATTGTTTACCTATCTTTCCATCATGACACAATAAGATAATGATGAATGTTTTTTCAGAGAATCAGCAGATAATTAAAAAAAACATAAAAAGAAAATAAAAGGCTTTAAATTTTCATTTCATAAATTGGGAATTCTTTATAACCTCAAAACTCTGATAAAATTAACAGTATCTCAGACATTGCAGAATGTAAAGAAATGTACAAATTATGTTTCTGCTTGAATTTGTATAAGTAGTGTCTCTCCTGGAATTTGTCACTAACTAAAAGTTAAGACAAGTGTCCTAAGACAATGCATAATTATCCCTTACATGTAAGTAATTGCCTCATACCTTCATTTAGGTTGCTGTATATTTTTTCCTGTCATACAGCAGATCACCATTTGCTAAGGTGCCTAATCAAAGGAAATTAATCAAGTACGTGAATAAAATTTTCTTAATAGACATATTTTAAAATGAATTCTAAATTTCCTTTTTCTGTTCTTAGGGGCAGGTGCAGTGATCCATACACATTCCAAGGCAGCTGTTATGGCTACCCTTCTTTACCCAGGGAGTGAGTTCTCTATTACCCATCAGGAGATGATAAAAGGAATCCAGAAGTGTACTTCAGGAGGCTATTACAGGTACTTCTTAGGCAAAGAGGCATGATATTTGATCATTTGTTTTCAGCAATATAAATACAAGTCATTGGAGTTATATACTTGAATGTGTATAATATAAAGTATTAGGAATAAGAAGCAGAAAGACCTGTGGAATGAATGAGTCACCACTGGCTTTCTGTAAGATCTGAAGCCTGTGGAAGAGATCTGAGATAAAATCTTGTAATGCCAGGGCTGCGGCGGTCTGTTGAGCTACAGGAAGAAGCCAAATAAAGAGCTACATCCTGAGATGTTACCACATCTGTACAACATTCAGCTGAAACTGGAGCCAGCCAACACTAGGTTGGGTTGATAGCATGTGCAAACTACATTTGGGTGGACTTCACATATCACTGCCTGTGCTAGTTTAGGGCATGTTAAGAGAGTAGAGGATTTCAGATTTACTTGACAGAGTTTGAAAGAAAATTCAGAATAAACAGCTCATTAAAGATAATGTTATTACTTTTCAAGGATGAGCTCTGAGGTAAGTGCTGAGTTATTCCAAATTATGTGTGATGGCTTGTTTTGAGGTCTCCACCCACAGAGTGTTGAATTGAGATCTGCAAACATTTATATAACATGTGACAAGGAGATGAGAAATTGAAATGCTAAATTCTTTCTACTTTTTGATGTTAATTTTTGTATCTAACTATTGCCCTTTGGCAAGGGAGCAAGCCATATGTGATTTTACGCCCAGGCGTATTTTATTCCATTTTGGTTGACTTGCCAACTTTACTTTCTTGTCACCATTAGCATGTGCATTTTTAATGTGGTAAACTACAAGCCCTTGTATTGAATTGTCTAACAATACTGTTTTTTTAAAAATCCACAACAATTTTTTAATATGCATTTTGAACTCTCAAGCACTCATAAACATTAGTCAGGAAACACTGTATTCACTGGGTTCCATACCTCCAAGTTTTCCTGTGTCATTTTATTAATTTACCAGAAAAACTCAAGAAATCAAAGCTCCAGGTTATATGGCTCATAAGCACATATCCATCCATACTAGATTGGTTCCACTGACTTCCCTCACACGAGTCTCCCCATTGAATTCAAAAGAAAAATGAGACCTTGAGTTCAAAATACAAAATGTGACTTTTAGAAAAAGGGATTGCATGTTGTTTCTAGTCACATAAATCTTTTCTGGAAGTTGTCCAGGAAAATTCTACAAGTAGAATAATCAGAAGTATATGTTGGCCTAAATATGACTCCAGTGATCCCAGACTAGGTTTACCTTTGATTACCATAGAAGGAGAATTAGATCAGTAGTAAACAGCTTTGAAAGTCAGACTGTCACAAGGTATTTTACATCAAGGTTTGACTAAATGTGGGCTGCTTATATTTCAATTAAAAAAAGGAGATCTTACATATTTAGCTCATTCAGAGTCTTCTGGACATTTTTCAGGTATTAGTTCTTGATAGAAAGCTTATGGTCCTGGTTAGGAATCGGTTATGGTATATAGCAGCTTCCAAGCTCAAGCAGAAAGCAGAACCGAGGAAGCCAATCCATTAACTCAGTTGGCCTCATTAGTAACAAACACTCCAAGCGTAATTTTAGCAATCAGAATTTATAAGAGTCAAAGTAAAGCTTCAAATACCACCTCGCTTCATTCACTATTTTTATAGCCTTCCTTGATGGACCCTTCCATCTCCATCAGCATTGAGAACTTTAAGGGATGAGACTTTATCTTCTGAATATTTGATTACAAATACAAACTGCTGGTGTTGGGGTTTTTTTACCATTGCTTTCTTTCTGTGTTTTACAAAAGAAAGTGCTACTAGCATCCATTTGTGAAATATCTATGTGATCTCAATGATAAATCTGAACCTGAACTGGGGACTTATTAAAACTATTTAAACAAGTTTCTGCTAGTGTTAATTAAGGTTCAGACAATGCCAAATATCCCAGTCCTCCTTCAGAAGAAACTCTTAGGCAAGTTCCACTGAGTAACGTGCATCATCTTGTCTTTGGAGCTGGGATTCTCAGGCTCTCTTAAGATCACTTGTAGCCCACCAATGACTCCATCACAGGGAATTTATTTTTCATGTGTTGACTCTATCTTCTATTTATATGCCTTAGCAGGACAATCTTCCAGGGGCTTTCTGGACTACCTAAATTAATTTTTTCTGCTCTCCAGCAAATAGCTTCATTTCCTTCTTCATGATATGATTCTTTTAAGTAATTTAATCTGAGGTAAAGCTTGTAGATGATGCCACTACAGGATGAAAAGTTTGAAAAAGTTGTAAAGGGACCCAACTACAAAGTGATACGGGAATAAACAGCTACACCTAATAGATTAAAGTGTTGTTTTCTTTTTGTGCCTCAAGTGTAGCTCAGGTATTGCCAGTGTAATGTATGTTTGGGAGCGAGAGATGTTCCTAAGAATTCCTATGCTGCAGCATGACTCACAAGAGAAGAGCATAAAATCTCGTGCTGGGAATTAAACATTTTACACAGTCAGAGGATCATCTCTTTCCTAGGGAAAAGCTTCATACATCCAAGCACAGGGGTTTTCTAAATACATGAACATGGCTTTTTTTTATAGATATGATGATACCCTAGTGGTTCCTATTATTGAGAATACACCAGAAGAGAAGGATCTCAAGGAGAGAATGGCACGTGCAATGGAAAAATACCCAGACTCTTGTGCTGTCTTGGTCAGACGTCACGGTGTTTATGTATGGGGAGAGACATGGGAAAAAGCCAAAACGATGTGAGTACAATTCACGAATATGCTATCTCTTGCCTCAAGATCTTAATGAACTTAATGCCGTGTATATTTCCAGTCCATGGACAATGATACAGAATATTAAGGCCTCACTGCGTGTATAGGGAGCTTTTGGGAATGGATTCATCCATGATTCCGTTGCTTGGTTTTCCTTTCATATCAGTGCTGGCTGATAGGGTTGCCAACATTTTCCTTTCAGACAAGTCAACAAGTTCCTCCTCATATGAAACATGCAGGCAATCTCTGCTGCCAATACTGTTTGTGTAGCCC
Source organism: Illadopsis cleaveri (assembly GCA_013399915.1). Taxonomy (NCBI): domain Eukaryota; kingdom Metazoa; phylum Chordata; class Aves; order Passeriformes; family Timaliidae; genus Illadopsis; species Illadopsis cleaveri. The sequence goes on along the minus strand of VXBB01025233.1, from coordinate 73,566 downwards.
TCCCTAGTCCCATTTTTTTTGAATTTAATTCATCTGCTGATGGAAATGCAGCAGCAAATCAATATTATGTAATAATGGCAAAATGGCACTTTCCATTCCACAGCATTGGAAATAAACAATAATAGAGCTGTCCAGTCAGACTGTCACATTGGTGATAAAATCTAAGGGAAGGAAAATACTAATTTTCATAAAACATGGTAAGACTTGAGCTTTACTTACATTGCATTTTTTCCCTATTTATTTTAGGTGTGAATGTTATGACTACTTGTTTGATATCGCAGTGCAGATGAAGCAGCACGGGCTAGATCCTTCAAAATATCCAGCAGGAGAAAATGGGATCTTGTAAATGTCAACAACATTTATGTTCAGGTCTGAGTTTATCTGTAAGGATGATCTGTTTGGAGGGAGAGACTACAGATGACACCATCACTTCAGTCTGCTTTCCCACTCAATAAACTTCAGTATTGCTCATCTTCCCCCAGTCTACTCCATTACCACTGCAGTTGTATCTATGCCTGAAATAGTGCTCCTTTCCCACACAATGCAAAAAAAAAAAAGTATTAATAGCTAGATATGTCTGTTGCATATTTATTGCCAATGTACAGCATGGAATGTGATTTCTTTTTAAAACAAAATAATATCAAGCATTTCCAGAAAAGCCAATGGACTAAAAAGGCCAGAGCCTAGTACGCTGATCTGTGCAGAGATGTCTGAATACCCACATTTTTTCTGCTTGAAGGATCAGGTTTGATTTCAGACCATCTCAATGACATTACTTATATGGTGGGTTGATTGGGGGTTTTAGGGGGTTTGGTTTTTTCTTTCAGCAGACTTGGCTGCCTTGAGTTTCACTGATTAGTGTCACCTGTTTACCTCATGCAGGAAGTCACAGTGACTTTGTTTTCTCCTGTAGCAATGATCAGTTTTGAAAGTTTTCATTGGAAATATTTGAAGTTAAAGCCCATAGATAACATGATCAGGGTGTATTTTACATGAAGGATACCTGAAACAGTTCTCACATAAGTAATGTGCCGCTTTTAATGTACAAAAAAACCAGTGGTAGCATAACATTTCAGAATTGGAAAATACAAGTTTAAAGGTACCAGTACTGAGATTATAAAAGAATTTCTTCACCAAAGCAGTGGTGTAGTTAAACAGGATAGACTAATGACAAATGCTTGTTCAGGCAACATGAGGCCAGAACAGACAGGGACTTGGCTCCTCAGCCTTTATGCCCACCCTGGAGGAAGAAGCAGTGGGACAGGAGGTTTGCTGTCAGTGGTCCTCTGCCTTATTTAGGGTGCTGCCACTGCCTACAGTGGTGAGAACACACTGTCTGCCACACCTACACAGAGCTACCTCATGGCCCACAAGAGCCATTCTAAAATTACTCCTCAGCCCGTCCAGTTGGATAAGTTGGGCTACTGTAGTGGCATTAATTATTATGACAAGTTTGCTTTTGCTTTGTTTCGCCTGTACAGATTTCTTCCAGGATGATGGGAGTTCCAGCTTTCACTCCACGCTATTGAAGCCAGAAGGGGGTGCTGATTCTCAGCTGATTGACAAATGTCAGCAGGAACTTTTGACTGCTAAATGCACCCAAGAAGAAAAGGAGAGTTTAAAAAACTCCAACTACTGAACAATCATTGCAATTTACAACTCCTGACAAATGTAGGAAGAATGAAAATTCAGATGCAAAAATACTTTGAAAAACTTTGGAGAACTAATGTCACATTTTGGTTTTGTGCCTTAGAAATTCATATTTCAACAACATTTCAACCTACATTTGTTGGCCCTGCTCTAATGCTATATCACTTAACTTGAAATAAATCTCCATTTCTGAAAGTTATTGTAGCTTTTATACTTTGGGAAAAAACGTGAGGACAACCCCAATAAAGTTTAAAGCATTGTTTGGACTGTTGATTCCTTCATACCATGTTCATATTTATGGGGTTTTTAAATTTTTTTTAAATTAGGCCTGTAGCATATGTATTTTTAAATTTTCCTAATAGTCATTATAATGAGAAGATTTTATGGCACGTATTTTGTAGTTGTTGTTGAGGGACTGCTCTGGGTCTTACCTCTTTAAATTCCTTCACTTTGAATAACAGCTTTTTATGACCTCTGCTTAGGCCCCCCCAAGGTAGATTTAATCAAACTGCTCATTAAAATACAGTCTCACATAATTATGATACTTAGTGTCTTCTTTCAAAATCTGGAATGACCCCAGTGGCATCAGTGTAAGCCTGGAGTGACCAACTTTCTAATTGAGTGTTGAGACCTCAGTCCTAAGGGTGAACTGAGACACGCTAAGTGCCAGCTGACCCTGTTTCCTGCTAGGGGCCATGCATTCCCACCGCTTCCCCTTCCATTGTGTCTGGCACTTTTTTTGAGCTTCTGTAAGGTGAATTAACTCTTCAACCTAAGATAAAACTACTGTGGGAGTGGGGGAAAAAATGTTTTAATTATTTCCTACTAAGCCACTGGTAAAAAACACTGAATCAAGTCCAAGGTGGGTCCAAAGAGAGCCAGAGCCAGGGCAAGAGGAGAAGGCTGATGCCAGGAGAGATGACTGACACCACTTCCCCCTTTTCCTGGGGATGACAATTAAGGTCAGTGTTTTGTGTACCTTAGGCATGTTTGCCCTTCCCTCTTGTACATAGCTCAGCACCTGCAGTGTGCAACCTTTAACCCTTAGGGAGACCTTGGTTATTGTGAAATAATGATTATCACTAAGTAACTGCAGGTTGTTGGCTATATGTTTATTGATACACTTTTTCATTTTTGGACAGTTGTTTGTCAGTGTCAAATACTTTGCAATGATTTCACAGCTTCTGAGTGTATGTGGATTGCAGTAAGAACTTGTGTGAAAATGCTATTTTTGGACCAGAGAGTGACTTTGGACAGGCTGCTTCACTTAAGCATAAAATATCTCTGAAGTGTGTTCAAGACTTGAGAGGTACAACTGACCTGAAGGGAAAGTAGACTAATTCTCGTAGCTTTTCTTCCCTGTGGTTGTAGTAATGAAAATACTTCTTCATGTGACAATCCAGTTAGTCTTGAAATCTAGTTGCCATCTATTCATTGTGCCCTTTGATTCTTTATTTAAACTGCCTGATTTTTGCAAAAAATAGCTTTGTGTGGTATTCTGATGATGATGTCAGAATAGCTGATAATCGTATCATTCCATGATACTGATGTTTTGTAAGAAAGGATATGAGAAGGATAAAGAACATTTTACATTTGATGTTTGTTTTGCATATATAATGGCAAACCATAAAGAACATTCATGAGGAAAGATATTTTTTGCCAAATATATTCCTCTGGGGTTGTGTTAGTTACAATATTCACGTTCTCATGCAGCTACAATTTGTCACTCTGTAGCCTTTCTAAAATCCATAAATCTTTGTATTTCTGCAGTAGTAGTTAAATTCTTTCATACAGGATTCCTAGATGTTCAGAGTTCCATGCAGTGGTTTGGAAATGAGTTAAATGCATCCTTCTCATGTCTTCTCATATGAATCTTCATCACAGAAATTAATGCCTTCACAACTCTGGTGGCTTCATAACCCTGTGAAATGATTACTGTTTTCTGAAGTGCTCAGAAAGCTCTTGCAGTTCAGCTCTGATTGTGTAGAAAAAAATAGCAAAATGTCTCATACGATTCAAAGCTTCTTAACTCACATAATTTTTAAGTCTATCTCTTTTCCTGATGTGAATAGTAAGCTTATATGCCAGCTAGGAATTTTTCTGTGTTTGCAGCAAAGACTTGATCTCCATCAAAGCTGATTATCTAGGTTTAGTATCACCAGATAGGCTTATGGCAAAATGACATAATTCCCATTTAAATGGCTCATCCAAAAAGCTAAGTAAGTTCTAATATTTCTCAGTAAAAGCAACTTCCTAGCAAACATCCTGCTTGCTTTCCAAGAAGGAAATAAAACTGCAGAATACAGGATCTTGAAATGTTAAAGAGATAGAACTCTTAACTTACCATAAGCAGTTATGATGCCAGTATATGTTCTGTCGTGAATGCTGTAATGCCTGAAAAATTGGCATCCTCTTCAACTCTGAAATTATAATTTTAAAATTAACATTAAAAAAAGCCCACTGACTAGTGGAACATTACAAATAAAGCAGTAGCCTTCCTCTAAATTGTTTCGTTGTTTTTTTTTTTTGCCCCGCATTTTGGCAAATAGGCTTGTAACAATTTATTGCTATTTTACAGAAAATGGCAAATTGGAAAAAATATCCCTGGAACATTCTAGATGGATTACTCTCATATTGAGGAGTAGAAGAAAATATAGAGTTTGATATTAATCCTTCCTGATTTCAAAATAGTTAAAAACCCTCTGAAAATGCTTCATTTTTCAAGCCACTTCGTATTTGTATTTAAGTTTTATTCTAAGGGGAGGTGAACCCTTGGCTTTCGTTTGGTTTTGTTTTCCTACCTGTTAGATGAAATAGAAGTTGTACCTTACAGAGCCATGTTCTGTCCGTGGACAGCCCTCTGAGCCGAGACAGACTTTTATAACAGCATGTAGAGGACCCTGTGATTGCACTTTTCTACCAACTAATCTAAGCCTTCGTGGAGCTGGACGCTTGCTTAAATTTCAAGTTCGCTTAATGTTAAAGGCTTAATGTTACTCCAAAAGACTGCTACCTGACTTGATTTTTAAAAGAGTGAATTTCTAAGTCCTTGAGTCTGCAAAAGAGCTCTCAGGCATTTGTCCTGGTACTGCTCAAGGTTTTGCTGCATATAATGGATGGTAAATAAAATCTGGCTTTTGGTTGGCTTGATTAGCACAGGGTTGTGTTTCTGGTAAATATGAGTGCAGGCCTTTCAGCATATACTGAGTGGATCATTCCAAAATTATTTTAGAGGTGAAACCTCTAGTGGAACCACAGCCATTGCCCATTTCTTAGGATTTTAATCTATTAAAATCAAAAGAAATTTCAAATATTAATTTTTTAAATTTTTCTATAGTCTTCAGACTTAATCTAGTATCTGCTAGGTTTTGCTAGAGCAGTCAAAGAAAACCAGCAAGTGCCTAATGCTTGGTACAAAAAATGGATTGAGCATGTTTGTCTGGATGGGCAATCATGGAAGTTCATATACTCTGAGTAGCATCAACAAACACTCTCTCTGTACTTACAAATGTGTGTTGGGTTGTTTAAGATACTGTGCTGTTGGACTAGCAAGTTTCTCCCATCTATGACAGATAAAATTACAGGTTAATCTCCAGAAACCAGATCAACAAGAATTTATTTAAGTAGTTAGGCATAAATTCTCTCTCCTTAATGAGCCTCAGATTAGCTTCAGTTTCTCTAATGGTAATTTCTGGTTATTACAAACAGAATACACTGGATATAGAAGAAAGAATAGGTCTTATATTTAAAACAAAGAGCTGGAAGTCTAGATTTGTGGCTGATTGAACTGTTACCTTAAGGTCATGCCTTGAACAGTTCACTTTGATGGGAGTTTCAAAAGACCTTGAATGAATCAGATACTACCCTAAATCCCATTGGAAAGTTAGGGATTAATTTTGTCAGGCTCTCCTCTCAACTCCAAGGATAATTGTCTTTATTTCAATCAGAAGTAAAAAAGAAGAAAAGAGAAGGGGTCACCTTGAGTACAAGCTGCCAACTTATCACTGCTGTATCCCAGTTTGATATCAAATACCTAACTGGTATTTTTTTTTCCATACTAGAAACTTGTAGTTAAGAAAAAAGTTACATAGTTTGATTACACCTAAAAGGAATTTACAAACTCGAGAAATCAGGAACTGAGCTGTCCTGCGTACTCAAATGTACATTAAGACTACCAAAAGTAACACAGCACAATTTTTGTGACTCCAATTCCTCCCTTCCCAAAGGATATCAGCTCTTTGTCTTTCCATATGAAACCTTTGTTTTATAATGTCATTTTTAAGTTCCTGTTCTCCAGACAAAGCAGGTGACCCTGACAGTCCCCATTTCAGGGCAGGTCCTGGGAACACGGCAATAACGAATACGTGTGAATGATGACTGTGCATTACCTGGGCTCAGCAGGTTGCTGGGCACTTAATACAAATGATTCCATTTCTTCTGTCTTTATGCTTTGTCTCATTTCTGTGTTTTATTCGATTTTAATCCTGCTTTTCTGCAAGATTTTCTTCCTTCTGGTCTTTTCCTTACAGTCTTTGAAACCAAATGTATACTTAGTACCATTTGCATTCTGGTTGAACTTTCAAACCCAGGAATATTTTTGTGTTAGCAAACATCTCTTTCCTGATTCATCTGCTACATCCCTGACACATCTGGGCATGTCCTGTTATTGTCTGTTTGCAAAATTTTGGTACTTAAAACAGTTAATGTGCCTTTTGTATCTCAGACACACTAGGATTTTGCAAGCATCTGTTGATTGCAAGAGCATATGAGCAAGTATGAGACTAATTTCCTGTTAAGGAGTCGCTACATTAAAAGGATATTTGCATAATCATAGGCCAAGATAATGTAGGGAAAACCCCTGAGATCATTCTGCTGCCAGGATTAAGCCAAGCCCAACATGTAATTTATTTGAATGCATGAAAGCTGCTTCTTATCATTCACTTCTATCTTGAGTCTCCAAGCACTTTAGTTGGCAGCAGCAGGCTCTAACTCCTCCTGGGTAATTCATTATCCTCAACAACTTTTAAAAGGGTTATTTTAAGTTTAACTTAACAGTCCCTGCAACTTAATTAATACAATAAAAAAAATTATTCCTTTTATGACTTCTGTCACGTGTTCAAAATCAAGCTGCAGCATCTTCTTGGGTCATCATTTTATTTGATGCCCTTGCCTTCAGGTTATGATAATTTCAGAAATATTGCATGCACCACAAAAACAGGGATTCAGGACTACACCTATGGAAAACATAGGCAAAACCAATGAGATTTCTTAAGGCAGGTACTTTTTTCAACTTGTATATAAATAAAGAAGTGTCCACATGGGAGTTTAGCAGAAGGGCCTCAAAAGAAAGCACATTAGCAATGAAAAATCAAGGCACCTACCAGTGCTATTTCTGAGCAGATTAATACTTAGGGCTGGAGGTTCCTGATTTCCATTTTAAATTCAGGTGTATGCTTGAAGTTTTACTTGGAGAATCTCATTGCCAAAGTAAAGAATTTGTCACACTTGCCACCTGGTACTTCCTCCAGGTAAACATGCTTAGAGGCTTATAGCTAAAGTCCTGTAGTGGTACCTGAAAGGTTTTTTGGTTTTGTTGTTTGGTTTTTTTTAACTTTGCTTGGATAAGTAAGTTATTTGAATCCAGAAGTCCAATCGCCAGGAAAAGAAAAAAAAAAGGCAAAAGAATCCCAAAGCTGCTGTCATGCTTGCTTGCCATGGTTAAAACAAATGGGGATACAAAGAGATGTGTAGGTGTAGCAAGAGGGCAGCTGTTGTTTCTGAAAAGCAACTGAGGGAGGAGAACCCACCCAGTAGCATTTCAGGGACAGCTCAGGCTATAAAGCCTCCAGCCACAGCACAAGAGGGGAGTAACATTTCCAGTGAGCAAAGAGCAAACATTATGATAACAAATTATTTAATTGTAGGAAAGGCAAGAACAAAGAATATAATTAAGGTCTCAGACACCTATATAAAAAAACATCTAGTAGCAGTGGCAGCAACATTAGCAGATAAGCACAGTTAAACAAATAGCATGATGGTCACTGTCCATTTCAGTTTAAACACTAATAAAACACTTCCACTCTACTAGAAAATTGTACCATGATTTACTAAAACTATGATTAAAACAGCACAGCTCTAGTAGCCTGACTATTTAAATATTATTAATAAAAGCGTTGTATACCAACTTACACTAAGATGTATTGTCCTGTTTAAAACTTCTAGTCCTCAGTCAGGAAGACTATTATATATGAAAAAGAAGGTCTAGGCATTTTAAGTAGTTCGTAAAGCACAGATTCCTACTGAATTTTTTGAAAAGGCAAAAGCAAAACTATCCAATACTAAAATTTAGGAACTAATTTCATTCAAACCAGAAGAGACAAAGGTTGATTGAGTAGACAATAAGTGTAACCTGAGTATAACCCTTGATGTAACTCGAAACTCACATTGCACAAAATTAATTACCAAAGAAAACAAAATGACAATACATTGCAACCTGTTCCCATAGGGAAACGGCGGACTGAAGACAGTAATCCCAGCTATATTTAATGTCTCTCCATAAAATATAGTCCATGTTTAACTTTAACTTGATAAAGGTTCCCAAGCTGAAACACTGAGAGCAAAATTGTGGCATTATGCCATATAGCAGCATTATGCAAGACATGAGCTTTCCCTTATCATCTTCCTGTGCATTTGGAAATCTATGCAGAAATTGATATGAAGAAATTTATCAGAAGGCTTAATCTCTGGGGGAAAAGAAGAATCCTGAGACTATTTTTATTATTTCCTTTATTATTAATGATAGGCCACTCACAGCTTCATTTTCCAGAAATCCTCCAAAGCTCTGCGGCATTTCAATCTGCTTTACCCATCTTTACCAGTCTCTGATTTTTTTTCCCTCTTCCCACATCCAGAATTCATCCTAACAGCACAGGGGACAGTTCTACAAAGACTTCTTTGTAGAAGTAGTGCCCACACATGAGAACTGCTTCAGGATGTAAGAGGGAATACAGAATATTCATACATGGTAACAAAAAATTCCACCATGAGGATGAGATTCCTGAACAGAGGAATAGGGTGCAGATGAACAGGAAGGGGCATGCTAAAAGCCATTAGTAATTAGTGTTAAAACCCCAGAAAATCAAAGTAATACAGCAAGGATCACTAAAATGCTGTTATCCAGGAGAGGTTAAAGTCAGGATAGTTTCATAAACTTTATTTTTATACCTTGCCATCTCTGCACTGAAAATGTACTTTTGGGTATAACTAATTAATCAGATGGACTAATTCAATCTATAGAGAAAATTATTGCCATTTTATATGCCCTTTATATTGACTAGAAAGACTAAAACATTAAAAAGGCTAAGATCAGGCCAGAGATAATTTCACCAGGATACAGAATAATGTAAGCAACTGAAGACTTCCTTGCAGAACTCTTGCACACCCTCCTTGAGGGGCTAAGCACAGACAGTGATTTCAGGAGCAGGAGATACAACACTTCCTCAGGGTTTGCAGACGTCATTGGGAATTACCTTCTGTAACCCAAACAGGCTCTTGGGATTACCTAAAATGTTTAATCAATTCAGATTCAAGAGCACAAGAGGAGTATAAATCACAACATTCTTCTCCAAACTATAACTTCAACACTTGACTTCTTAGAGGAGCTCTAAGTTCCTCTTGTGGTTTAATCCCAGACTAAGCCCCACATAGCCACTTCCTTACTCTTCCCTGGTGAGCTGGGGAAGACAATTAGGCGGAGAAAAAAAGAAAATCCAAGCATTCAGATGAAGACTGTCCAAAGGGTAAAGAAAAAGCTACATGCACAAGTAAAGCAAACCAAGGAATAAATTCATCACTTCCCACGGGCAGTGTTGAGCTATCCCCAGGAAAACAGGACTCCATCACACAGAACAGTCACTTGAGAAGAAAAATGCCATCCCTCTGAACGTATCCCTCTTCTTCCTTCTTTCTGCAGACTCATATGCTGACAAGGACACCATATGGCATGGGATATATCTTCAGTCATCTGGGGTCAGCTGTCCAGGCTGTGTCCCCTCCCAGCTCCTTGTGAACCTCCAGCCTCCTCGCTGCTGAGGTGGGGCAAGGAGACATCAGTTCTATGGGCACAGTGCTGAGCAATAGCAAAAAACATCCCTCTGTCATCAACAGTGTTTCCAGCACAAATCCAAAACATGTGCCCATACCAAGGACCATCAGGAAAATTAACTTTATCCCAGCCAAAACCAGCACAAAGAAAAAGGTGTGATTTCCAAGTTGGGTACAAATCTATTCCTGTTCAGAGAAGTAATATCAGAGGTTTGACTCTTCTGTGATTTACCTAAACTCTGGAAATGTTTTGTTCTTCCTTATGCATCTTTCAAGCATTTATGGCTTGAAAGTGCTATACAAAGAAAAAGGAGGTGGCTTTCTGATGCCTGTAATGAACTGCCTTGTAAAAATTTTGTATGCAAAGGTAGAAGAAAATCTACATTTTTAAAATGCAAGCCGTACATGAAGTAAAATAAGAAACCAGTAGCACACAACGAGAGCAACAGTAGGTCTTTAATCTTGAGCCATATCTGGGTGTTAGACTGAACAGAGCAGAATAGCAGCCTCCTCCTATTTGAGAAATCTCAACCTAGAATCCATTCCTAAAGTGGATGACTAAGCACTGTCTTTGAATATACTGTAACCAGGGATTTTTTTTTTAACTGAGGAAAAGGAAGTACCAGTTCCATCAAGTTGTATCCAAGGCAGTTATTCAGAATTATGAAAACCTGGTACCCTTTTGTAATGAGGACATACAACCAAGTTTCTCCCATCTCAAGACAAGAGCTAAAACTTTAGTTATTCTAAATTTGGTGGGAGTACTCTCATTCCTTTTGGCTGAAAATGCTGTGGAATTATTCACTGGCTCAGAAAGAGATGGCAGTGAGTACCTATGACACCTCAATAGGTCATTTACATGGGACAGGGGAGTCTTGAATTCTATTCTGTGTTTAGTTTATAGACAGATGCTTGAATCTCTGTCCTATTTATTGGGGTTTTTTTTTTAGCTTGAGCTAGAGGAAGATGAGTAAGGAGAAGGAAGCTAAAGTACTCTCACCCAGCAAACTTGTGTCACAGGAGATGCAGAAATAAAGACCCTCCAGCAGCAGAAGGAATCCCAGTGTACTCTGTACTGGAGATTTTTGAATTAATGTCATTTATATAAAATGGAATTGTAAAAGCTTCTTTTCTGCGTCAGTTATGAAAAACATTTCATTCAGTGCCTGACCCAGATGTGCTCACACCCTCCAAAGACTTACCAAGATTTTGGTTCCTGAAAGGGAACCAGGTTTAATGTATGTGGTTGGTTATTCAAGGCTTTTGATTATTGTACACAGTTCCAGAAGAAATTTAGATGACAAGGAAAAGGACCTATGGATTGGGTGTCTCTAATACAAATACTTAAAAAGCTTGAGGAAAGTCCTTGATCTTGAAATGGAGGTTTGAACAGGCACTTTAGAATAAATCCAAAGAAATGAGCACTTACAGATTCCAGGCCACCCTTTTAACAGCAACCTCTTTTCCTTTCCATGTTTCTTATAATCTTCCTTTGGTCCAATCATTCATCTCAGCAAATTTTTCATTTTTCAAATTAGTAACCTTTAATAAACACACCCCTGTAATTTGCATTGATAATCCTTTTCCCTAGAAAAGTGGGTGTTGCTGCAGGAACATGTCCAGAAGTTGCTCTCCAACCAGTTACTACTCAAAAAAACACTGTGCCAGTAGCTATTATGACTCAATAATAGATTGAAATCTCTTGTTATGTGCTAATATGGGATAACAACTCCCTTAGAATTTCCATTAATAACAAAGCATCTTAACAAAATACAGACAGAAAAACAGCTGCAGTGAACTTCTAGTAGATACTATTCCTGCAAGATCTCTGTATTACATTAGCACTCCAGACACTGAATCCCAATCTTCCAGACACTCAGGAAAGGAGATATCAGGCCCTATTCAACTGCTGACGTGTAAAAATGAGTAAATGCACTTTCAAGATAATGCAATAACGCAGATATATGGTGCCTCTGTCAATGTGGTAATGTTACTGTGTTAAATGTTGCATTGTTCTGACTAGGAAAGGGTTAAGTTCACCTGAAATAAAAGCAGAACAAGCCCCTTTATGTGGTATGAAAGGAAGGGAGTTTGTTATACCCGTGTAACAGCATCATTGTAACTGGTGGAGTCTTCTATTCTAAAAGAAGCGATTTAATACAGGTAAGTATTTTTCTTGGATTACAAGCATACCTTTAGGATTTGAATAAACAACCTCTTATTCATACCCTACTTTTTTTTGATGGTGACCCTTATGTAGACTGAACATGGGTTTTTCTGTTAACATGCAAGCATAAATACTAAAATCCACTGATTTTAGCCTATTCATTCAAAACTTCTTTTGAGAGAATTGACAAAAAATGGTTCTTTCTTTAATTTTTAGAAAGCCTAAAGGTCAAATTTTCTCTCTTATCAGCCAAATATTCATTTCCATGTTAGAAACTTCAAATCTAATTATTAGATCTATTGCATATTTCATTTCCACTCCCATTAAATTAAGCTGATTCTATCTTGCTCTCAGAACTAGAAGTTGAGGTTTGGAGAGTTAATGTCACCCAGAGTAAAAGGACAATAGTCCTTTTGCTTTGTAAATAAGCTAAAGCATAAATTTCACCATGTAACTCAAAAAACCTGTCCTCAACCAAATCATTTGCCATACAAGAGGACAACAAAACCAAAAAGACTGTTTGATCTTCATTTATGCATGTCAATCAAGTACCTCTCTTCTTCCTCCTTTTCCCCCAGTTGTGTGCCTTTCCCCATTGCCCTACAGCAGTACGTGGGTAAAATTAAACAAGGGTACTCCCGCTAATTTTTTCTATTTTTTTAATAAGTTATGATCAGAGTTGTCAGTAATGTTTAGAGAGGTAGTGGGAGTAATATTTTCTTGCTGTGTTAGCTTGGGATTTTTTGCGCAAGCATTCCTCCAAAATGTCATTTTAAAATGTTTAAACACCAGTCAATTACATGATTACTGGAAAATAGCAAGCACTGAACATGTTATCTTAAGTTAAACATCCAAGTTACTGCCATTGCTCGTAGAGTCACAGAATAGTTACTACTAAACAATTCATTTTAGTGGAGGTTTTTTTCCACAGCAACTATGCAATTAACTTGTGTGTCTAGTGTTATTTCAAGATAGGTGTACTGTTCAACTTGCTTGAGTTATGCAATACAGGTGTTCTGTATTTGATGAAACATCCTGTAACCTGAGATCATTGCTACTGAATGGGTGGAAAGGTATCCACTCAGCAAAGTGGCCAGGGGTTAGTGCTGTTCACTCTGGAAAAGTACAAAAGAGAGAAGAAAGTGTACACAGAGGGTGGGGTTTAAAAAAAAAAAAAAAAAAAAAAGCTGATAGCTTTGTATCACTGGGACCCATAAACAATCTGGGTTTTCTGGATTTTCCCAAGGCTTTTGATACTCTCCCTCTTAGCATCCTTCTGGACAAGTTGTCCAGCTGTGGGTTGAGCAGGTACATGGTGCGCTGGGACAAGATCTGGCTGAAGGGCAGGGCCCCCAGGGTTGTAGTGTATGGGGCTTCATCTGCCTAGCAACCATTCAGCAGCAGCATTCCTTGGGGTTCAGCTGTAGGATCAGTCTGGCTTCATATTTGTATCCATGGTCTGCATGCAGGAGTTGAATGAAACATTAGCAGGTTTGCTGACAAAGCACCAAAATTTGGAGATGCTGTTGTCCGGCTTGAAGGACAGGAGGGCTTGCAGAGGGATCTGGATAGGTTGGAACATTAGGCTACCATTAATGGGATGAGATTTATCGAGTACAAGTGCTGGTTTCTGCACCTGGGATGGAGGAACACTGAACATAAGTATAAATCGGGAGAGGAGTGGCTGGAGAGCAGCAGAGATCTGGGGGTGCTGGGTGGCAGGAGCTCAGCAGAAGTCAGCAGTGTGCCCTGACAGCCCAGAGGTCAAATTCCATTCTGGAGTGCATCAAAAAGCATCCCAGATGGTCAAAAGAGGTGATCAACCCACTGTATTCAGTTTTGGTGCAGTCTCACTTTGCTCACTGTGGGCAGTTATGGGCCCCACAATTTAAGACGGAATGTATCCAGAGAAGGGCAAAAAAGCTGATGAAAGGGCTGGAAGGAATGTCCTATAGCAAGGAAGTTAAATTTTTGGCTTTGCCTATTGGGGAGAAAAAGAAGCTGAGCTGTGGCCCCCTTAACCTTTACAGCTTCTTAAGAAGGGGAAGTGAGAGGCAAGTGCTGATCTGTTCTCTGATATTGAGTGATAGGATAGATGGGACAGGCTCAAAGCAGCATCAGGGGAGATAAACCCTTACTTGATATTGCAAAGCATTTCTTTACTGAGAGGGCGGTCAAATACGGGCTTTCTAACAAGCTCATCAGTGCACCACACCTGTCAGTATTTCAGAGGCATTTGGGATTTTCCCTAATAATATAGGCACATTCCCTAATAACAGATTTTTACTTCTGGTCAGCCCTGAAAGTGATCAGGCAGTTAGACTAGATGATCACTGTAGATCCCTTCCAACTGAAATCTTCTCTTCTCTCCTATCCTAAAGATCTCAACCCCAAAAGTATCTGGTTTCCTTTCATGGGTTAGGGCCACGTTCTCCTTATCTGTGAAAAGAGGATAAAATTCCTTTCTGCTATGCTTTGTAGATTGTAACCAGTATAATATGTTCTCATCGTAGAAGGTCAGTTGTGGTCAACTGAGGCTGCTTAAGTGCAGTTAATAAATAAATATAATACTGGGGGAAAGAGAGAGGAATATGAAACCGAGAATAAAGGAAAAAAAAAAGAAAGAAGCAAAAAGGAAACTTTCTGAAAAAGTCAAATAGGACAAAGACTTAGATGCCAAGAGGACATGAAGAAACACACATGAAGAAAACACTAGGAAAAATTTAGTGTGAAGAACTTAGAACAAGAGTATCTAAAGGGCAGAAATATTGTAGAGCTTAGAAAAACATTTACTTTATAAAAGTATTTGATAACAAAAAACCACAGTGGCTCTGTGGTGAAACAATGAGCACTCTGTGGTACACCATCCATTTTCCCCACACTGGAAAAACAAGTTTCCTTCCTCTGTAGTTGGTTGCATTCCTCGGTGATATAGCCACGCATCTTGGACCCTTCTGAGATGAGAGCTCCACAGTGCAGAGACTCCCAGAGAGCTGAGCTGGTGAACCCAAAGTACTTGCAGAGAAGGACTACTAAAGGAATCTGCCCTGAGGGCTAGTAAATTTTAGCACTAATTAAAGTGTCTGTTAGCAGCTTTGTGGTTCCAGTCTCCCACAGGATGTCCAGAGATGACTTTCACAGCTAATTTCTATGCATGTAGTGCAGCTAACACATCACTCCTGGTCCCCTGGAGCAAAGGCAATTACTTTCCTTCCTTTTTCCTCTCTATGGAAACTTCTAAAGTTGAATGGAGTCTGGGCTTTTGTTGATATTCTCTAATTCACCTGTACTGGCCCAGATACTACTGACAAACATCAGCCAGCCATGACTGAAGTGATTGGGTTTGACTTGCATTCTTAACCTTTGTATTGATGTTGACTCACCTCAGTCACCCTTCCTCGTGCAGGGTAAGCTTCATGCTATGCTAAAAACAAGCACAAGGAGATGCTACCAGCCTGCCACCAGTTCCCAAGGTAGGGAATGGCCAAGGGCTTTGAGCTCAAAATATGGCTGAGAGCTGTAGGAACAGCGCTCAAAGATGGGAGAAAAGGTAGGAGTTTTGAGGAGCAATGTGCTGGAAGAAGTCTTCCATGCCAGACTGAGAACTATGTACAAGTTTGGCATTGAATTACCTCAATGTCAACAGGATCCTATTGATTTTGATAGAAACCTGATGGCTATCCAGGGAAATTAGGTTCAGGAGTTTTTAGAGGGTTGTCCTTTGGTTTTTATTTTGGGGGGTGGAGGAGGAAGGGAGGTGAAGCTTGTTATTTGGAGGATGGGACAGCTGGGGAGGGGGCAAGAGGGCAATTAAATAAAAAAGAATCCTGCTTTGCAGAAGAACACCCTAGAGTATTTGCTAGTGTTCCCCCTTTCTCATGATGCTGCATTATTTTCAGAAAATTACATTAATGTTTTCCAACATGATGTCTGCTTTTATTTTCTTATGTTTCATTCCATATGTCCTATACCTGCGTTAATTCACAAAAATTCCTTGGTGCTACAACTACACGTGTGGGATGCATACAAAAGCTGGACATATGTTTTGGGTCAGAAAAGTGAGCCAGTGAAAGAGTGTCTGTAACAGGTTTCTTAAGGCAGAAGGCCAGCTTCAGTCCTCTAAGGTTCAGCAAAAATTACTTTGTTTTATTCCTGGGGATGACTAATCCACAGCCTGGGGGCAAAGTCTGGGTCCTGACTTTTTACCAGGTCCTACAAGACTGTGAGATGGAGTGATCAGGCCAGCTAATTTAGAAATACTGATAAGTGAAGTGGGGAAGGATGAGGACTGGGTGTTGAAGGGTTTACCCTAGTTTCTGCTGCACATCAGTATCTTGCTCCTTTCTACCAGTCTAAGATGAAAAGTGACACCCAAGTGTTAAGAAAGTGACTGTCCTCAATTTGTGCAAACAATTACTAGAAGCAGTCCCATAAACTGGGATACTGAAGTACAGCATGCAGGTATTTTTCATACAGGGTAAATATATGTAAAGGAATCATTCCTTACTTGACCTAGGGAAACACCACTCCCACTCTGTACACAATTACATCTTTTATGTTCTGCATGAAAGAATATACTGTAAATGAATCTTAGTACAAAGTTTAAATAAAGAATTGCCAAGTAATAATTAACTCAGTCTGTCATTTATTATGATTAGGCACTAAGGTAAGGTCAGTTTCCTTTAATGCTTTTCAAAGAATGTGCTCATTTTAGAACAGGTATGACCAGTTACACAGACTTCTCAAAAGACATAGTGTTCTCCTCCTGGGTTAGTGATGCCCTGGGTATTCATTTTCATTGCCAGTTTTGACTTAATTATCAATATCACAGCCATGTTGGCATGCTAAAAGCCCAGTCACACGGAAATGACCCGGCACTTTTCACCTGTAACCTCTCCTGTAAGGTTTAACTTCTGTGATGAAACACTTCACAACAGGACAAGTTATGCTATTATGGCCCCAGTGTGAGGAATCTCAGGTTGCACTTTATTCCTAAACTCTGGTAATGTGGGAGGCTCTTTGGGCACAGGTGGTCAACCAGAAAACCAATAAAACAGACCTAAGTATGTACAGAATATTTTGCTGCATACTACAAAATATCTTACAATGCCAATACTTTTTTTTCCAACTTCCTAGTCTGGAGGGTGTCTTGAGAGCAAACTGTACAGACTTACACATGCACAGTTCCACAAATCTATTAACATTCCTCCATGTTAGTGGGCAGAATTTGTCTGGTGCTGAGGTTCTGTTGTGGCATACCAGTGCACCGCACATCACCTACTAATGAAGTCTTATTTTGAGATTTTTGGGTTAGAGATAACGATAATCTCACAAAGTTATTATTTACTGTTTATATTATAGTTGCACCTAGAAACCCCGAACGAAAGGATTCCATTTAATTAGGTATTTTGCAAACAATAATAAGAAAGAGTTCCTGCATCACAGATCTAACAGGGTTCTTATCAGACAGGATAAAAGCAATGGATGAAAGATATGAACAAGGTGGGAGTGGATTGGAAAGACTGCTTTACAGTTGTAAAGCAAACAGACTTCACTACAGCTCACTACTTGTCTAACTGATGGGAGTGGTTCATGAGCATCACAGCAGAAAAAGGTTTTGAGGAGGGATTTAGAGGAGGATAAGGCATAAGGCTTTATGGATTTTGGCAAGGACTGGTTTCCCCTGCTAGGTACTGCAGCAGGGAAAAGATTTAATACTTTTGCTTATCACTGAAAGAAGCACAACTGCTTAAGAAGTTGCAGTAGGTGACCATCCCTCACTTTAAAATGAACTGCCATAATATAGGTGAAAGATGATTTTTCTAATTGACTCAAGCCCATTTGACATCTATAAACTGGAAAACAGTTTTAATTTTCATCTCCTGTGAGTACATATAATTATATCCTCTCTCTGTTGTTTATCCTGAGGTTGGTCACGTTCCAGTAGGGCTCAAGTCCAGAAAGCATAACTGTATGTTGAAATACAAATTGCACAACAACCATTGTCATAGAGACTTAAATGGGATATTATGAGATTTGTTATGATCTCGTATGGCTTTAGAGGATATTTTAAACAAAAAAACCCACATTTTTTGAAATAGAAAATATGACCACATTTCACAAAAATCTCAAGCCTTTTCCATTGTGGATTAACCAAGATTATTTTTTTCCCATTTACTTCTATGCTTTCAGTGGAGGCAACCAATATTAAATACAGTTATTTGGGAGTAAGTAATAACATTTTATTCCCAATGCTATCTGACTTATGTTGCATTAAAATAAATATCTAAATTTAAATCAAGTTAAACCCTTGAGAATACAATCATTAAGATCTCCTAAAACTGACGTGTGTGCTATTGTCAATTGCAAATCCTTTGTTGCCCTCTGTGCCCCACTCACTGGCTGTCCAGGTCCCTGGATGCCGCTCTAGGTTTGGCTGTGCATTCATTAGCTCCTCATCCCTGGCAGGAGCCTCTCTGTGTTGCCAGTCAGGAACTTTCACTCAGCCAGTCACCCTTAACCACAAACTTAAATCCAGACCAGATTTGTTGCTTCTGTTCCCTGTGCTGGTGTAGCTTAGTAACTAATGAAGCATGATGCCGGTCAAGCTCTCAGGCAGGTGAGTCAAAAAATTTGTATGCAAATCTCTTGTCCCCTGCTCTTTAATTACATCTAATCTGTTTGTTTTGATTCCCCCCGCCCTTTATTCCCTGCTGCTTAGCTTCTGTCATGAATCTGCAAGGCATTTTTCAATTGATTAATGACTTACCCATACTGATTTATCTCCCCCCACAGATCCCCCAGGGATCTTTGACTAGCTCAGGTCTTAGGGAGACCTTGGGGGGAAAACTAAGCCATAGGTAACAGGACAAATGATATCAGAACAGGCTCTTACCACAGATGGTACTTTGCAGAGATGGTTTATTCAGGCCTCCTTGGGGGTGACAGGCGCAGGAGGCAGGAGGCAGGAGCGAGTGGCCCGGGCAAGAGGCAGTAAGAGGCAGTAAGAGACCGAGGCAGGAAGTGCATAGGGGTTTTATCCCCTCTCTGAGATAGATAAGTTTTGGCGCTTGGCCAATGCAAGGTTTAGGGGGAAGGAGGATGGGGGGAAAGGACCATGTGGCTATCTGTTACAGGGGTTCTGGGTAAACTCATTCCCCCTAGACGGATACAACACCACACAATGTGTAGCCATGCTAACTCCAGTCATTTTCTGCACCATGGGCTCATGCCCTAAGTTTGGTCACTTTCTAGCTTTCATGTGCTTACTAAGACAAATACAGACCCTTTGATGGACTAAAACAACCTGCTAAATCATCTCTAAATCACCCCTTTGTTACGCAGTCAACCTCTCAAGCACCCCATTACTCTTGCTGCACAGTTCCAGTAATCCAGTCTCCTATTTTTCTCTAGGTCTCAATCACATTGTTTTCACTGACACCTATAAAGTCTCATTTCAGGAAACAGGAAAATTAACCACAATCACTATTTATTTACATCCACATAAAATAAATCCTAGCTAGAATTGTTAAAACACCTGGCACAGATTTAGAAACATAATTACAGTATCATAGAATCAGTCAAAACACCAGCTGCTCTTTCTCTCCTGTATCTCTCCCATCAGCTACATATCATTCATTATTTAGTAAGAAGATTCAGTATAGATTAAAATTCATCCTAAACCATATCTATTATGCAATCATATCTTTACCTTGCTGGTATAGTTAAGCATCTCTTGGATAAGCTTTGAAAAGAGGCCATGGGGAATAAGCAAACAGCTTCTAAAAACAAAACATTCATGTTGTCTTCTATCATGTAGCTTGGATCATTGCACCCATGGCACAATTCTGCCACTTCTATTGCTCAGAAACCACTTTAACGTAATTTTGAGAAATGCACTGAAGAAGTCTACCCTTCTCACCATGTTGAAGAGCAGAGAATTTATCATCCACATAAGATCTGAAATAGTTCCTACTATATGCTATTATCTGATGGATAGCAAAATGTATTTTCAAAGGTCATTAGAGAGGTGGAATGCAGAATTAAATACTGATTAGTCAGGATAGCACTGGTGGTTGGAGCAAGAGCAAGTCAACCACATAGTCCTGTAAATAATTACTACTCTTGTAAATTTTACATCTGTGAGTACAGCAAGAGAGGCCTATGTTCAAAAAAAAAAAACAACAAAAAAACCCCAGGAGGCCCATTTCAATATACATGGATGAAAAAGAATTCAACAGTGTTCTTCCAGACAGTCTGGCAGGAATCAGCCTCTGCTCATGTAACAGTTGGGGGTATAATACAGTAGCTAGCTTTACAGTTTTACCTAGTACATTTCCAGTGCAGCCAAGATACACCTGCTGATCCAATCTGAATTTGCACCAGATTACACTTTGTCTGATATATGTTCAGAAATGCAGGGAAGCCACAAGATTTAAATTGTCAGTTGCATACATAGGAAATGTGTATTCTGTACACTCACTTTAGATACTCTTCAGAGGATGGGAGATTGGAAAAGGATGCTCAGGTTAACAATTGAACTATCAGGATGGAAAATAGGCATGACGTGTTTTGTCAAAATGTGTACCTGAAAAACATGAATGTAATTCAGAAACCTTAATAAATGCCTGCTACACTAAATTAGATTAATACAGCCATTGTAGGTGATACTTAAAATCAGCTTTTTGTGAAATATTGGATACATCCCACTACACATGTTCTGATTGTTTATCAGTAAAAAAACTTACTTTGCAGTGGGATTAGTTATGGTACTTACCTGTAAAATACTTTCCAAACCTCCTAACTATTCTCTGCATCAGCACTAAATTTTGCTCTATTTTCTTCTCTTCTGCTGGTGGAAAAGGCTATTCAAACATTTCTCAGTAATATTAATAAAATCTTGAAACCTCAATGCAACTAAAGATTGGCGTGTGAGAAAGTCTCTCCAGGCCTGCAGTTGGACCATACACTCTGGGTTATCTAAAGAGACTGAGAAATTTCATTGATTGCTTGGCTGGCTGCTTCATTTCCCCTCTATAGTTTAGCCACATCTCTACAAAATCCAGGATTACCCTCATCCCTTATTTTTTTAGGTCAGATAAAAACTAATAAATATCTGTCAGCAAGCAGTTCATCAAATAGCAATGAGAAGCTTTGGTATATCAAAGGGCAAGAGATCACAGAATAGGCATTTGTCTAAAATGTAGCCAGAATTTCCAAAGAGCTCAAGGATAATTTTTTCAAGTTCTCAGGATCCACCTCCATAGGCAAATTTTCAGAAGTGCTCAAAGCCATATGTGCCACAAGTCTTTAAGAACGTGGTGAGTTGATTTGGTTCTTAAGACAAAGCCAAGTTTTTGAAAATCCTGTCCCCTTTGAAATATTTTTGCTGAAGGCTATTCCAGTATCCCTCAGTTATTATTTTGGATTCTATGCGTATCTGTACATCTCCTCAAAAGAATCTTATTGTCAACCCAATATTTTGTTAAATTAAAAATAAACAGATTTGCTTTAGAGCATAACTCTTTCATTTTGTTATTTTTGAAACAGTTTCCTAGGCAGCCTTCGTATGAAATACGTCATCCTTGAGTTTTGGAAACTTTTTATCATAAAGACATATAATTTTTCCCTTGCAATAACTTACAAAGCAGGCATTCTTTTTTGTTCCCTTTACAGATATATCTGTTCCTAAACTAATGCCTATTTTCCCCATTAAAAATACTGTGGCTTTTTTATTTTAGTGAAATTATTCTGTTGGTGTATGAGGCACTACAACTATATTTTACAAAACCCTTAACTCTGAATAAAATATAGAGAAGAGCCTCAGAAAACAGTGCTGAGTGTTGTAGTTCTTGAAGAGAAAATTCATGAAACTGAAAGAGAAACAGATTAGAACTTGAAAAAGGATCAAGTGGAAGATGCTACGTTTACACAGATGTGTTCAACTCAGTAAAATGAGAACAGGGAATGACCATTTAAAAAACATTTTGAGTACATGGAGGCAGGGAATCTAGCAAAGCCCAGGCCACGCTTGAGTAAAGATTATGCTGCCACAACCAAAAAATGAGAGACTGACATCACCCCTGGATGTGTGAAGCAGAGCGCAGCCTGACAGACACATGAAACATCTGTTCTCTGTGTCTGTAAGACTTCAGGTGGAATACTGAGCCTATGGAACTGATAATCCCACTTCAATCAATGTGGTATCTCAGAGTGACATAGAGGAGAGCAAGAGGCACGGTCTTCAAAAGACTGCAAGAAATAGAGATTGTTAGCTAAAAAACAAAAGTGCAAATAAATGTGCACTAGACTTTCTGTTGCAAAAAGGAGAGGTATTATCCATTTATCAGTGACACATCCATCTGGGAGGAGCACAATTCCCAGGTGATAATCAAGTCTGCTGGAACTCTGAAATACAGCGATATATTGCAGGGAAGGGAACCAGGAGGTGACTTAATTATCCAGTGCCAATGGAGATTAACAAGAGGAGGTTTGCACTAGGGACATGGAGCAGGAAAGGGCTCAGTTCCTGTTCAGCAGCAGGAATGCAGAGAAAACAGAGGAGGACTGAGCAGGAATGGCAGTTTGGTGACTGAGTCTGTTGTACGCCAGGCTCTGAAAGCAAATCCCCTTAGGAGATGTCACCAAGGGCATCTGATGTCAATATCATGACAGGAAAGAAGAGCATTCCCTGTAGGAAATTCTAGCCTCCACACAAGTAATGCAGAAAGACTGCACAGTGTGACAACCATGGTCATGTAATATGAAGTATTTTATTAGAAACTTATCAACATTTTATTAAATGACTCTCCTAATTATAAGACTAAATTTGAAGTGTTTTAATACAAGCATTTTAAATATGCTTTGTTAAGACGTTACTGCAAAGAACTTTTTCCCGCCAGGTTTAATATTTAAACAGATTATCAGTGGACTGGAAAGAAAGAGGGAAGGTAACTTGACAACATCCTGCTGACCCAAAAGTGGAGAAGTCTGTTCTACCTTTCAAAGCTCATAAGACAATTTTTGACTGATGTTTCTGCTCAAACATAAAATGAATCCTAGAAGACTACTAAGTACAAGATTAGTTTCTGGCTGTGTGCAAAGGAAAAAAAAATTCAATGACAAAAATGGAGTGTCCAAACAGGTCACTGAGAAAGGCTGGGGAACATGTGGTTTTGAGAGCTTTTGAGACTGTTCTGGGAAAACCCTCTACAATGTGGTCTGCTTTCATAGTTTGCCATTCTCTGTGGTGGAGGTCAGACCAGAAACCTCCTGGGATCCCTCCCCACATTTATGACTGTGTGCTGATCCTATGGATTCACTTTTCCTTGAGGTTACCAGCCTTGGTGGTGACTTCTCTTCTAACTGCAAAAGAACAATCCATTTGCAAGAGAATGCTTGATGGGTCAGTGGGTACCATGAGGGCCCTGTCTGGGGTAAGCATTTTGGGAATAGCCATCTCTGCACACAAGTGTGTCCAGGCACAGACACTGGTGTGGACACAGGGCAGTGACCAGAGGCTGCCTTCGGGCTTGTAGGCTCTCCCAGACCGCAGCGTCCATCGTAGATAGACTTCAGTGAAAGACTAAAAGAAGTACTTGTGTATTGCTTGGCTCAGAACACCCAGGAAGGAGAGGAGCTATCTTGAACTGCCTGTGGGAATTAATGACTAGGAGCAGTGGGGGTAAAGTCAGGTAAAGAAAAACAGTTTGAACATCAGTAAAATTTTCTAACTGTGAGTGTTATTAGACTGGAATAATCTCCCCTAAGGGAAGCAATAAAACCAACATCATTTGCATCTTTGCAAACTAGACCAGACAAAGCACTGGGAAATATACTGTGGGGAATAATCCTGTAAAATGATTGCACTAATTTTTCTCATCTATTCTTTCTTCATAGGATTGCTTCATACATGGAATATGCCATACTTTTTTTCCTGTTACTTTATTCCCTTTCCTGTGGGTTGAGTAAAAAAACCCTGAAGGAAATTATACCATTCTAACCAAAAAGTAACATATTAAGACAATTTGCATTTTTATTAAAAAAGACATATTTTATCTTTAAAATATAACCAGTGATAGACACAAGAGCATAATCTCTAGGATAATGACACACTTCAGTACACTAGGCAATTAGGTTTGACTTTAATTATTTATAGTTTGACATGCTGCTCATACAAGTACTCTGTGTAACAGGAGGAAGTCAGTTTGACCTTAATTATTGCCTGTAAATAATTCCTGAATTGTAACTAAGTAGTGCCTTTTAAAATGTAATTATTGTAATACCAGAGTTACAGAGCTCATTGATTTATAATTACTTAATTGTTTCTACCCATTAAACCACAGCTGTGATAGGTTCATCACTAGCCTGGAAACAGAGGAGTTACAGCCAGGAACTTGGACTAACGTTATCTCCCACAGTTAAATGGCTGAGCAATCATTCCAGTCTGGTCAAGGTTAGTAGGGGTCATCAGATGGCTGAGAGATCCTGGGCAATGAGCTGGGGCATTTCAGTACGCATCCTTTGGAATAACAGTGAGGGGAGAGGAAATACAAAATATCCTTACCTCCAGTGTCTTGAGCTCTCACCAGCTAAATCAGACAAAAAAATACTTCTTTGTGACTCTGATTTTACACTTTTGGGGTCATAATGTATAGTGAGCTATTGGGAAAACTGTTAACTGTGCTGCTGGGAAACAGAAAACCCAAAAATTATGTAATTTTTTTCTCCACCTATCAGCACAGGTTATCTAGTTGTTTGTATGGAAGGGAGAGACTGTCATTTTGCTTCCCGTGACTTGCACTTTTAACACTGTAAGAGCACTTCACAGAGAGAGTTCAACCCACAGTGTTGTGACTCAACACCAGCCAGCCACTAAACTCCACACAGCTGCTTGAATCCCTGTGTTATCAACAGTGCTTCCAGCACAAATCCAAACATAGCCCCATTTAGGCTACTATGAAGAAAATTAACTCTATCCCAGCCAAACCCAATACACACACAATGCTCCTGTCTTAATACATTCAGTCCTCTGTGTACCACTGTCTGGTAATCACCATCCAAACCACTCTGTTGTATTACATGTGTTAATCTGACAGGAAAAAAAGAGATATTAATAATGAAGCATTTTAAAGTAGTCAGCATGTGACACACTTTCACTTAAATTGCAAACCTCATCCGCCAGAGGAACAGAAATGCCAACACGTTTCTCAGATGTCAATTCTAAGAAAGTAAAGATCCACATTCTACTGAAAAGATCTACTATGTTTTGCTCAAAATAAAGTGGTATTTAGAAATAATCTGTGTAGATCTTACAAGCATTAAGATTTTGATTTCGTTCAAGTAAACCTTGTTTCAAATCTTTTGCTGTCTTACAGTGCAGTCCAAACCAGCAGCCAAGAAGTGTATGAATTTTGTGTGCTATAGAAACAGATCCTAGAAGGAATGTTAGAACTGTGATCTGACCACTCATATAACCATTCACAAAGCAGGTCTCAGGAATCGGAGATAACTGAGTACGTTCTCAGTATTGATACATTTTTAATGCATTTATTAGGAATGCAATGGATATTGAAAGCCTGAGAAAACCTATTCAGTGTTAAAGAACACAGAACTTAAGAGCCATTAAAGAAGTTCTTTCTATGAATTTCTTTGGCGTATGCCCAAGACCCTGAAGCTGAGAATGAAGATTTTTGTGCAAGCTGTAGATATACTTTAGGACTTAAAGCAATTAACCCTTTAAGGATGTGTTCCAATCTCAGACTTTTCTAGTCTGTACAGTGTGGAGGGAAAAAAAATACCAGCACGGTTCATGTCAATTTCTGCATGCCTAAAAAAAGGAATATTAATCATGTAGGTTCACCAGTCAGGTTACATCTAAATTCCCCACGGTAAATGAGACTAAAGAAATGCAAACTATTCTAGTGCTGTGCAATCCAGATGTAGTGATAATGCCCTGCTTGTTATTACCAACATTCCACAGCAATTAGGGAATTGTGGAAGAATGCTAAATCTATAGGAAGAAAATCAGATTGCCTCGAAGTGTGGTCCTGTCCCATCATGTGACTGAAAGTGTAGGATTAAAGAAATCACTATCTCAGTGTTTCTTGTGCACTTTTTAGTTCATAGTTGAAAGCGGTCTTTATTCAACTGTCAGTTATGCAATTACAACACAGGTTCTTGCCCTCCTGTGTACCCTTCCCAGTCATCCAGGCTTTGCAGCCAAACCCTGCTCTCAGTTCTACCTGCAGAGACCTATTCCTGTCAGTCTGTCTGCGATATACCAACAATAGGCAAAGAACAACTTGTAAGAGCTGTCCATTCCCTTGGAAGTGTTGATTCCCTTGAAAATGTGGTAAGTTTCTCTTATCTACTCTGCTTTTTCAGATATAGCATGAAGAAAAAGCAGAAATTTGGAAGCCCTGTGGTCTGAGTGCATGCACAGAGGTACTTTAAAAACCACAGTTTGAGATTACTACTTGATACTCAAAAAACAACCAACACCCCAATACATCAACACACAGAGACTGTAACCACTCAGAAATAAAATTTTCCAGGTCCATGCTAAACCCTTATACTGGGATAAGGTAAATGATTAAAACCTCCCCCAAGAACTCCTAATAGAAGTCATTTATTAATTCATTCTATGACTTTTTCCCCCCTGGTAAACTAAAGGGACATAGCAGTGAGGCATTCTCCAGTTCTGTTATCAAACCCCACTCAAATATTTAATGTATATCTAGGAAAGTCTTTTTGCTTCTCCATCAACCTGCCTGACAGGGAGAAAACCTATCTTCTTCCTCACCCCATGTAGGCACACAAGTGTAACATCCTGCACCATCTGTACTAACTGTTAATGTGGAAAAACAACAAATATATTGAAACTGTCCCCTGATGATGGTCAGGCACGTCCTTAAAGAGCACTTCCATAAGAAGGAATCAGGCAGAGTGATAGCTGAAGGGATGCCCACAAGTGCAGACAGAACAGCCAGTAAGACCATGTCATACAGTTCTAACCTTGTACATCACACGTCCTAAAGAGACCTGCTCTTTCAAATTCACCTGCACAGGCTTGTTTTCTTCTCCTCCAGTACTGCATGAACTCACTCCAGTTTTCAAAAACATTATCTATATACAAAAACAACATGTGCACAAAAAGTTACCAAGAAAACAATTTGAATTATAATAGTACCAACAAGGTAGGGCTTTTGGGTTTTTTAAGCATTTGTACACATTAAAAAAGGACAGCTACTACATGAGAAAAAGAGTGTGATCAAAGAATAAGATTAACCTTGATAATTGGCAGTGTTACTTGAGGACTCCTAAAACCAAACAAATAGAGACACCTCCCTCTATTTCATGTCTCACTTTATCCTCTTAGATGGGAGGTTCTGTAGGTAAAATGTCCTTTTCACACAGGGCCTATTAGTACATGGTCTAGCACACTTCTTACCCTCTTCTAATTGAGACCTGTAAGTAGTGAAATACAGATTAACTACGCCTCTTTCCACCTAGAAAACTTTTCTGTCAGCTTGAAGGAGCACCAAGAACTGTCAAAACAGACACCTTGAATTAGCACAGAAGTCACAGTGCTGACATGTGTAATGCAAGCAGACTGTCCCACTTTTCCACCCACTGAATTTTTGTTGCTAATCTAATTAATACCCTCTGATTATTTCAGATGGTCACTTGGCAAGTGATAGCAAAGATAAAAGGCCGGGGCATGCTGTGACATGTACCTGGGTTTCATCTGCCCCATTTCCAACACGCTTTTCTTTGTGTATTTCTCTCCTTCTCTATCACCCTTGTTACTATTGACCTCTTGCAAATATGACACTTCTTCTTCCCAGGTTTTGGGAGCACTGAAACACAAAAAGAACTCATTGAATTGGAAAGCAAATACATCCTTTTGTTTTCTCTACATTTTTCAATTTATCGCCTCTGTTCTCCTATGTGTCCCCTCTCCTTTTTGCGTCCTTCTCACCTCACCAATACTACTTGGTCCTCATTTTGCCTGCAGGCTTCTCATGCAGCCCTTGCAAACTCATGCACCACCCATGGGTACAGTGTTGGTCCAGAGGTGACAGCAAGGGCTGAGGGCCATGCTGGGCTAGGTAGAATCCACAGAGCAGGAGGACAGCCCTCACCTCATCCTGGAGATCCTGCAGGATGAGTATGTGAAGATCCAAGAGGTAGAGCAAACAACGAGAATGCAGATTTGGTACAAGGTGTTACAGGTTTGGCCATATTCATGCATTCCGGGAACAAATAAAAGGCACTGAAGGGGCAGGATGGTGGCTCCTTTGCCAAGCACAAAGAGGATATATT
The DNA here is from genome assembly GCA_013399915.1 of Illadopsis cleaveri. NCBI lineage: Eukaryota > Metazoa > Chordata > Aves > Passeriformes > Timaliidae > Illadopsis > Illadopsis cleaveri. The sequence goes on along the minus strand of VXBB01025233.1, from coordinate 45,320 downwards.
TTCCCCTCCTCATTATCCTACTCCTTCACCTCAGACTGAGGCTAAACAAAGCCATCAACAGCCATGGTGAAACAACAAGGGAAACTACTGGAGTTTTTGGACAAGAGATGATTTGGATTTTTTTTTTTTAACATTGACATATTTTCAGTAATAAGAGAAGATGCACATATACAGACACAAAAGAGGTCTCTTTCCAAGAGAAATGGTATAGCAAAACTCTGACTGTAATGCAAGAATTAAAGTTAAGTAGCATGTGATAGCTCTCACAGAAGAGGATCTCTTGTGACATTCTGTTACAAGGGAAACAAGAAAAGCTGCACAGACACAAGAGCATGAGAGCAAACAAGAGCATCTCTGCAGAATGGATCAGTTAATGGAAAACTGAGGATGTACCAAAAGAGGTGAGTGGATCAGAGTACTCTGAATGCAAACGTGGTGGTTGTCAACCTTTTATACCCACCGTTCTTACACTCCTTACAAGTGATTCATCTGCATTCAGAAAGCACCTCCCACATAACTAACATTGTTCTTATAAAACATCTGATTCAAATCCATTTTGCTTAGCTGGAAAAAAAATAAGGAAATTGTGGAGACATCCCAAAAAGTTAAGCAAGGTCTACCAAAGGAGTGCAGAGAATAAATCCAGTTTTTATATATTTTTAACCTGAATTTCCCATGGCAAGAAAACAGACATTGTATGACTAATAAGGTTTGTATGAAAACATAGTCCTTGTATTATAAAAAGTTCTCTCCTTATTTAAAGAAGAATCGTATAACTGTATATTTTATTTTACACAAATGCTACCAGAGTAGAGCAGAATTCCTTAACAAAAAGGCTCAAGAGTTAAACTGTACCAAACCCAGTGTTTCACATAGGCCTCATTATGTTGGAACAGTTTAACATGTTGCTGGCAATACATACAATAATTGCATTCAGTCAGACAGAAAAATAAAGACAGGGTCCTGAATTCTTTATCAGCATAGGTCTTTAATGAGCTCAAAAACATTCCCTCATTATTTGCTCGATCCCATTTTCTCTTTAGGAAGTCACTAGAGGGCATCATCACCTACCCAATCCTGCCTGCAGACCAGGTGAGATCTGTCATGCCCTACCCTCCAGAAGCTATGCTGCTCTCTGTAGGAGTGCCTTCTGCAGAGCTCTGGAAACTCAGATTCCAGGTGTTTCCATAGTCCTAGCAGAGGAGGTCGTGCAGGGGCACAGTGAAAATGGCCTACTTTGGGTTACAGCAGAGAGGAGAATTCTTTAAAATGGCACTACTAAAGAGACCTGTCCATTGACTTCCTTCTCTTCTCTGTGGGATTATTTGTAAAAGTACTCACATACCAGCTTTTCCAAAGTGCCCTGACCATTTGGAAAGACAAAGTGCTGAATAGAACATGAGAAGATGAGTAGCTTTGTAAGACCCAGGGCAGGAATTGTCTCCCACAGATTCCCCATGGATGCATCTACTGTGCAGCACTCCTAACAGAACCCAGTTCCCATTTTTCCACAAGAGCTCTTACAGAGAACACAAGAATTGAAAGATCTGGGTGTTGCATGAACTAAAACCATAGGGGAGAAGGTCCATCAGCCCCACGCTTTATTTATCCTTTTCTCTCTTGCTTCCTGTGCTTCCTAAAAAGTCCCACAGGGTATCATCTCCACAGCTTTGAATTTTTAACCCTAAGCACAACCCTCTCCAAACCCCACCCCACCGCTGTCCCAGAACCCTTAATAACATCATTACTTGGACAGCTTTCCTAGTGGTAAAGCACACACATACAACTGGGAGTAAGGAAGATTTTGATCCCTTGGTTCTTGTTACAGACAGTGCTACACACATACAAACTCACACCAGGGTGAAACCCAGGCACAGGCTGTCCCCTGCTTATCATCCCCACGTCCCAGTCCCACAGCTCGGGCGTGGGGTGGGTATGACGGAGCCATGGGATTTGTGTTCCTCTGTCTGTGCACAGGGATAGCATAGGGAGCACTTCCTGCTCAGTGAAATGCAGGGCAGAAGAGTTTTTGTCAATATGAGGCCTCACTGCTGGCATTTTTCAAATTAATCTCTTCTGTGGGTGGAAAGCTGTAGTATCTCGAGAAAGGTCTTCATCTGTCAAAAAACATGGAAGGAAGATCCATTTTTTCAGGAAATTATGGAGCTCAGAGAGACTGTGGACTAGTGACACATTGTCATATGGCATGCAAAATACACCTGTCTCACCAGGGTCTTCCAAGGGCAGCTTTGGACCACCTCCAAAGCCTGGAGCAGCACAAAAAGCACTTGAATTTCCAGTGTTGGAAACACCTGTAATACAAGAAACAGGTCCATAGGTCATAAAGTGTTTGTTGCATTTTGATTTTCACCTGGGATTTTCCCTTCAAAGGGTGGGTACGTGGAGCTGTTCACTCCATGCTGACTCCCAAGTGCATACTTCAGTTTGGAGGGAATAAATAAGCAGTAGGTGAATAAAAACCCTGCCCTGCACTATGAGCCGTGGTGTACCTGGCACAATGTCCAAGACAGCAGCTCTATCAACTTGTTTACCAAAATAGATCAAATGTTGGAAGTACAAGAGGAACGAGAAGGGACATTGATGTCTATCACTAAAATTGTGGAGGAGCAGTACTATAAAAGGCAAGTAAGGTAGGTAGGTAGGGATAAAAAGAAGAATGGGAAAACATTAAAACTATATCCCAGTTAAAGAGGTAAAACATTCAGACTGAGGCACAAATTATCTCATCAGCTTCATTGTCCAAGGCTTGGAAAAGATAAGACATTTGTGTTAGAAAAATCAATAAACTGGACTCAAGTGGGGTCACTTTTGGGTATAAGAAACTTCAAACATGGGTAAATACCTCTGTTAACATTTCATGTAACTTTCTGGGATGAAAATTATCAATGTATTCATGGAACATCAAGAAAAAAAAATCACATTAGAGTGAAAACTTACTGTTTTTCCTATATGTACTGGGAGGTAAAGGTTTCTGTGGACAGAAAGAGTGGCTCCTACCTTTCTCTGTACAGACAATGGGAGGACAATTAGTGAGTATTATTCACTTAAGCAGAGGTAGAGTCCCAATCATTCTAACAGAATCCCACCCATTCCCAGACCTATAGTGCTTACTCACAAGCCAGCATTTAGATATGCAAATAACAACATATTGTTATCAGCAGTTTGTCCAATAATATTTCCTTTGTTTCATCAAAAAGGCGTATCAGTTTTGTGCAGTTGGCAGTGAATATGCAAAGAGGAATTTGAAAAAGCAAGACCAGCCAGAACAGCAGCCTCTGCCAGTCTGATTGCAGGCATTGCTGATGTCAGACGATGCATCAGAAGGTTAGGGTGCTAATGACTTGTTGATGTGTTTGACATTATGCAGATATCACTGAGCAGGTATTTTCACAGTAAGTGTTGTTTTTATAGATGTTTGCCTATTACTCATGAGCTGGAAGTTTCAAGGGAAAATTTTGAAAACAAGATAAAAGCTCAAGGGGGCAGGGAAGAAGAGAGAGAGAAAGCTTGTCTGAATCCTCACATTAGTTAGTCCAAAACAGAGATGTGAAATACCACATCGCTGGTCACAAGCCTGTTAAAATATCAGAAATACTGGACACAAGCTCATTTTCTCAGCAGTAATAAAGTCATTGAATGGTTTGGGACCTTTAAAGGTCATCTAGTCCAACCCCTTTGCAATGAACAGGGAAGAGTCATTTGTTTATATTAATGTATACATAATCAGCTGCAATCCTTAAAAAGATGTTAAAACGTATTCAAAAGAGAAGAAAGAATTTGAAGTAATAAATCTAACGAAATTATCATCATGAAATAATCCAGCTAGTTTATCTTTGGGGTTTTTTTTTGTCTTTCCTTTGGAGATTTGCAAGACAATTTTTAGAGCCTAATTACCTTTTTGCATAAAGATGAAGTCCTTTCATTTTGGAGAATTAATCACATTTCATCTGCAGACACTAGCCATTATAACAAATCTGTCTGTCCACTGTAACAGCAGGATTATGAAAAAATAAATGGAAAATGACATTCACATTACCCTGAGAGTGTTTTTGGCAGTCATCAACTGGCTTTTCTAGTTACTATGACTTTAACCCATCATCACTTTTTCATTACAAGTACCCGAGCAGCGAAGTAGGTTAGGCTGCCAGGTGGCTTTTTCAGGCATTTATTATGGCGACAATGTTTATGTTTGAAATTATCAAGCCCCTTCTGAGTGAACTGTTGTCTTAAACACAGAGTTTCATGCCTTGAGCTAGAGACCAGCTGCGTGGGGTGGTGTCAGAGTCAATGTACTTTAGGCACAGAGGAGGGCAGAGTCGACTGAAAATGGAGGATTCACAAGCACATTTTGGGCTGCACATCCAAAGAACTTTGTTCCAGGAGAGAAGGTGCTGGAAGAAATATTCTCACAAGGGACTTTGCATAAAACAAAAAATATGTGTATCTGTATGAGAAGGCAACTGAGCAAGAATACCAGTGCAGTGAAATATGTCTAAGAAAGGGGGGCAGGGGGTGAATGGAGGAAGGTGGAGGGGGGAAGAACAAGTTCTCTGTAGATAAGAGGATTAAGAACTACAGAAAATATTTCCATAACCATGCCAAAGAAAAAGAGATACATTGTTGTATTTTGCACTTCAGCCAGAAGTGCAATCAGTGCTTTGCAGGATACATGCAGAAATACAGCTGCCTAGGAGAGTATGTGTTCTGGGGTGATTCATATCAGCTAAATAAAGGTAATTAAAGATATAAAGGACTGAAGCAGTAAAAACAGGACTGAGCTATTTAACCAAGTGTGACAGCTTTGCATGACTGATTATTCATGAACTACTCTTAGGTAGTTAAGAAACATAAAATGTGATTCATTATCTCTAGAAAGAAAACAAGCTATTTATTAAGAAATCTAACCTTGTGGTGCTCCTAAAACTAGTATAAATATTTGAATTTCTGTCTATAAAGTTTCTGAAAAACATGAATAACCCATTCACATAAGGCAGATATGTATACACACGTCAATTTCTTAGCAGGCAGTTAGCAGGTAGACATGAATATATGCAATGCAAATGCATATCCTAAATGCCTTATGCAATTAGGTATTATTTCTACCTAGTTCTTACCATGTATTTTTATGGAGATCAACGCTATCAAGTAAGGAATGCTAAATCAGCAGGCCTTTATAAAAGAGAAATGATCCACCGTATTATCCTCTGATCAGGTTGAAAGCTCTACTCTTCTCAGGTTTGTAATTGTGCAGTACACTAAATTATGATCATAAAGTATATTAAAAACTCTTCATTAACTCTTCACATGCACTAATGTCAGCTCATTCACTTCATTAGTTAGCTGCTAATACTGAGTGCACTGAAAGTACATGTACGTGGGGGGGTTAATGTGAGAGCCACTACAACACTATGAATTACCAGCTCATTGCACAGCACCTAGAAAATCCCTAATTACAGCTCACAAGCTCATAATTAACCAAACATATATAATTCTATGGAATGATCTGTTAACAAAAAAAAGCTTACACTAATTCTTGTTTATTCATCTGGGCATCACAGCTGGGTAAGAGATAAGTGCTCATTTACATGTCATTTGGGCTTTTTGTTATTTTTTTTTTTATTTTTTTAATTTCCCCTGCACTTTCTGCTGCTAAGCATGACTGTTTCTCTTGGTTTGTTGGGATTTTTTTTTTTAACCGAAGAGGTACAGTATATAAATATATATTATAAGGAGTCATGCCAGTGTAAGCATGCTTTATGATGAGCCCACTTTAAATTAAACATAAAACAAACACCAGGAAATTGCTATCAAAGGTATTTGCCATAAAATAATGTTGCTTGACTATTGAGTGCTGTAACTGGATATTGCTACAGTTGCCAGTGCATTTGCAGTTGAAATATTTAGGTATTCTATGGAAGAGATTTTCCTGGAATGTCCATCTCTATCAACCTCAGTAAATTTCACAGGCTAAAAACTTAAAACAGTTTTTCTTTCAGGGTAAAATAATGGAAGAGCTTCTTCAGGATCACTTTTGGAATTACTGTGTTTTAGTAAGGTTTTCCTTCAAACTATGCCACTCATATTGAAGAAGAAAAATAAGATATTTTATAAAAGCACCAAAAAACCCCCAACCCTACCTCTAAACCCCCTTTACATTGATTTCTACAGTTGTTTTCCACCTCATTTTTTTGCTTCAGTATTTCATTAATAATTTGTAGTAATATTTCTAGTGTTCTATTTTGATTACAACTACAAAGTTCCCAGGAACAAAATAAAGCTTATATTAAAAAAATATATATCATGTGAATATGGAGATTACTTTCAAAAATGGAGTAGCCCTTTACAAGGTTGCTACTATGTCTGACTCCACTGCAGCCTTATACACTTTTCTTTGCCACCAATTAATACTTGCAGCTAAAAGAAAAGGACATATTTTGCAAGCAATCTGCAACATGATGTTCAGCTTTCTCTGCTTTCACTGGCAAAACTTTCGTTTCTCTTACTATAGCCTGAGGATAAATAGTCATAATAACGGCATATATTCTCATTTTCCACATGGAAATTTTGTGGAATTTAATGCCTGATCTTTCTGTAAAAACTTTAAAACTCCTATGCAGCTCTGCCACAGCAATATCCCTCTTTAAGGCTCATTAGGGTGAATTACAACATCCTACTAAAACAAAAATTATTTATGTATGATTTGAAAATATTTTTACTACACTTTGCAGGATTTCTTCCGTTCATCTGTTCAAGATGACTTATCCACAAACATTAAATGCAGTTCTGAATCCATGTGCTTGGATGTACTAACAGCTGTAACACAGTGTAAGTAAAATAAAGGCAGACCCACTTCCAGAAAAACATGTATAGCTATGCAAAACATAAATTAATGTTATGCCTATGGGATTAGATGTGGAAGATACTTGTGGAGGTTGTCTATGCTGCCTCTCTTTTTGTGAAGTTTTGAAACCTCTAGAGACATATGTAGCCAATACCAAGGGCAGTGTCTGTGGTTTCATGTGGTGCCTGTCACTGGACAACAGAACACCCTGTTTTCTGAGCACCTGCTCTGCATTATCCTCCAAACCTGCTTTGTTTCAAGAGACCTTTGTAATACTAGAACAATTAGCCTGAGTGTTTTTATACTGCAACATCATCAGCCCAAGAGAGGAAGATACACAATGCAAATGATGACCTGAGGACTCGGGAATTTAATATGCAAAAACACCACATGCAAACTTCAGTGGGTAGAGATCCCTATAATATGTATGAGTGCTGGGTTTAGAGCAAGATGGAGTGATCTTGCTGGAATAAATCATTGCATAAGTGTGGAACATCCTTCTCTGACCTTCTGTGTTCAGACAGCCTGGCTCTGAACATGTAACACTGACCCCAAAATTACTGTGTGCATAGTCACAAATACTCTGGAAGAAAGCCAGTGGTCTGGGTTTTAGCTGGAGTCAAGGCATTTAGGCTATATGACATAAACATTTTCATTGCATGATAAAAAGTGTTTGTGGCATCTAATAAACTCATTATCTAGTTCATGAAGGTACTCACTGCTGTTATTATTCTTGTGGTTAATAGTAGCAGTCCTAATAACAATCTGCCAGTCTTAGCAGAGCCTGGGCTTTGTCGAAAAGAAAAAAAAAGGAGAACAAGTCTCAAAGGATTTATGCTAGAAATAAAATTTCAAAATCTATTTATTTATTTATCTGAGGGGTCATATGTCACTGCCACACACTGTCTTAAGGCAGAGTAGCATAAAACAAAAGCAAAAAAGCAGCTTGTTTGTCTTTATCAGCATATGACTTGGAGAGTGTACAAAGCTGACACTCTGCCTTTACTCTGCCCCTGTTGCAGAGCAATAACAGACAGACAGGTGTGGCAGCCCATCATGCTGTTAATCTCTTTTATCAGCCCAGCATGAATGCATAGAGCTCATGAATCAGAGTCCAAAGGGTGGATGTGAGAGAATTATCTTGCTGCTACCTGGATAAATGGAGGTGGCATTTCTCCTGTAAGCAGGACCATTTAATTCATACTGGTCCTTGCCCTCTAGACTACAGGGGCCTTCTTGCCTGGGAAAAAGAAGGAGCAGAATAAATTCAGAACTGCTAGGATAAGGAGCTATCTACTTGACAGGGAAAAGAATCTCAAATTCTCATCATAAAGGTGAAAACCACAGTGCTGCAAGCTCACCAAGGGCTCAGCTAAACAGACAGCCTTCAGCCGGGGGTGCCTGAAGGGCCAGATGGTTTTGTCACCCCTGCTCCATAGGACTGCAAAGCCCATTCAGTTTGCAGACCCTGCCACGATGTCCCTGCAGGCAAATTAACCCTGCAATCCCCAGGACCATTGGACTGCCTCTCTCCATGCAGACTTCTAGTGGGGAGCAGCCCATCCTAAAACATGGTGGGAACTGCTGGAAAAGTGTGCCAGGGATGTTGTGAAAGTGTAATGGCATAAACAAGCAAGCAAGGAGTGTTTCTTCACTGTTCAGTTTAGCAGCTCAGATATAACCACAGAGGCAATACGTACTTAGTTCCCATCAGAGCTTCCCAGAATGATTATATCCAAGTGCCAGCTCTGGGTAGAATGGACCAAATCCACCTCTGCTGACGCCTCATTATTTTCAGCAGAATTATAGGAATTTGGTCAGATACAAGAAACCTTACTGGTTTGAACTCTCCCAGTTCTTGAGACTTTACTGGAAATATTGACCAGGAAAGAGACCAGATACTGGAAAATCTTTCATAATTCTCTCCTCCAGCCTGGGTTAGATGTGCCTTCTGAAGAGCTCCAGATAGAACTTTTTGGTTTTTTATCATTAGTCTTTTGTTTCAGCTTGAAATTAAAACCAAAAAGGCAAGAAAAGTTCACTTTTAGAAACAGATGAATACATAATTCTTGAATGGGTAAAGGAAAGGGGAATTTTCTTTTAACCAATTTGCCACAATTAATTTTGCAGTGAAATTATTCTTCCCTCAATTCTGTCTTTCCTTCTTCAATTGAATTTATACTGAAATAACACTCTTAATCCCCAAGAAGCATCAATATTTTTGCTGTACAGCATTGCACAACTTGTGGTATGGACTAATGCCATGCATTAGCCATGAAGCAAGGTTTGACGTAGCTAAAGAACATCAAGTACAATACCACGTTTTATCAAAACCAAACAGCAGAACAATGCACACAAGGCTCTCACAAATATACCAGACCCATCAGATTTCAATCTGATAAAGTCAACACAGAGAAGAAATATAGGGTACAATCAGTCTTCGTTAACACAGGAATAGGCACAGCAATTCCACTCTCCCTCTGCAGCCTACTCTTAACCCAACAGACAGGGGGATCAGCCTCTTAGGCTGAAATATTGGGAGTTTGGAATTCGAAGACCTGTGTTTTTCCACCAGAGCTCACATCCCTCAGAAATTCCCTGGAAGGGACTTGCCCTCCCCAGGCAGAATTTTGGTTTCCTGGGAGCACCTTTCCAGAGACCTTCAGCAATGGACTGACCTCTATCCCTATCTCTGCCTATAGCTAAAAGGGAGGCACCCACACAGTTAATCAGTTAGCTGGCAGAGCTTTAACATCCATTCTATGGCCTGCTGTGGTTTAATGTTTCCCTTGTAACAAGGAAGAAATATGTTAAAAAAGAATGTGGGGTGCACCACAGTGAAAAAGGGGAGAGCAGGAGAGGCTGAGCCCTGGCCATCAGTGTTGAAGCAGTGGCTCAGCAGTGCCACAGCACAGCCATCCCTCTCCTTCCAGCACTGACTGTCAGCACCAGGACACCCAGGACACTGGGGGTGCATCCCAATGGCACGCAGGAGGCAGCACAGTGGGGACAGACCCCAGCTGCTTTCACCCAGAGCTTGGAGACATAGCTGTGGTTGCATGGAGTGCTGCACAGGCTAATTGCCCAGAAGTTTCTCCCATTTCCTGGGAAGGTTTGGCTGTTGGCCACACAAACACAATTCAAGTGCCACCAGTACATGAGCACAGTAAATGGAAGCCACCTTGAGTGCATCTGCATGCCCACCTGGCACACTTTCTTATCACAAGGGTTGTCTTGACAAGATAGGTGCATAAATGTCCATGTGCCTTTCATTGCCCAGCACAGAGGCAAAAGATCTGATCAGATGTTTCAGTTTGTGTGTTCAGAGTGACAAGCAGTGCCATGCAAAATTGTGGAAGCCAGTCCAAGCACCAGAAACAACATCACCCTTAAAACAGAGATCCACCTAATGATGTAAGAGGTGAACCCTGCTAATTAAGGAGCTACAACAGCCCTGGGCAGCAGGTGAGAAAACACGGGGGATGGATTTCTGCTGCACTATGTGCTGTGCACAGGCAGTTCACCAGAACAGCTGTGCTAATTTTGTGGCCAGCCTGGTTCCACAAAAGCCTTCACCCAGCTTGGTTGCTGAGGATGACCCAGGACACCTCAACACTACACCCTGTCCTGAGTCACACCTGAGCTGAACTTGCTGGCTCTGACATGGGGGAAGCCCCAGCACATCACAATGGTTTTGTCAAAAACACAGCTCTTACCAGCATCACCGTGTTCCTCACTCACTTTTTCTACTCATTTTTGGGAAAGATGTATGAGATGCACCTTGCAGAGGGCCTGACTGCACTGCATAACCCAGCGCAGCCCATGCTGGGGTAGAGCATCCCTTTGATGGACACAGAGTGTTTGAGTTACACTCACTAGAACCTCATCTTCATGGTTTGCATTCTGGCTCATGCCTGTGGTGAGGGCCCAGAGGGAGGTGGGATGGAAGGAAAAGCATTGACCCTCAACACTGAAGCTCAAATGACTCACCATTGACATGTTTAATTAAAAAACCAAACATCCTGAGTGTTAGGTGAATGGTAGTTGAAAAAGTTAAGAAGAGAGTGAAGTGCTAAAATGAAGATAATTAAAGAAGCAAACACTGCTGAAATTCACGTTATGACTAGTTTACAGTAGAGCCAGGGTTTTTCTTAGTCCAGTAAATATCCTAATTTAGATACCAATCCGAACCTCGTTTAATGAGATGTATGGAAATACTGCAAAAAGGGCCTGTCAGTTCTCCTGACTTTGAAGAGTTTGAAAGTTATTCTGCAGGACTGATTTTCCCCACCATTTCTCTTTCAATCATGATTGAAGCCAGATAACAAAAAAGGTAAGTTCAAGTGTTTTTAAAAGGAAGAGTTTCTAAACCTTTATTTCACTTGTTCTGGGTGAAGATCAAGTCTCCCTGAACAGGTTTGTTCTATGCAGCAACCAAAATTAATTATTTTCTCAAGTCTCATTTTAAAGAGCAGGGAATGGACATTTTGGTTTTTCATTAAAGAAGAAATGCACAGAGACCGTAGGCTGCTCTGGTTTATGGCTGGGCTGCCTGGTGTATGTTATGGCTTGGATTGACATGAAGCCACTGTGACTTACAGTAAACTAAATAGGGACCATAAATGGAGAATGTTTAAAAGGCCATTACATAACTGAATAAATGGGCTGAAAATCTTGTCTGCATGCCTCTCCCACGCACATTAGCTGGGGATGATGGTTTCACCTGAGATTGAATCTCATCTGTTCCCGCTATATGCATTGCCAGGCTACAGCAAATATTACTAATCACATCTAATTATTTTTTAAAGAACAGTGAAGGAAAACAAATACAATCAGATAGACTGACTCTTTTGCAACTTTACCAAGTTTGCTCTAGCATCATTACATGTAACATAGACAAGAAAATGTCAGATATAAAGAAAATTACCTTTTTTATGTACAGAAATTGGAGGGGACACCAGGGCACAAAGCTTTGCCTCCCAGGCACTTGGCTCAGCACCCACATTTCAAGGCAACCATTGGGTTATGCCAACAGCCACCAATAGAGAAGCCAAGCATTTTGCAGCTTGCATGAAAGGAAGTGCTGGGTCAGAACACAAGGGACTGAGAAGGAAAGCCATCAGCTACGCCTTCTGCCCAAAGCTGTGCCCTGTCACCTCTGGGAACATGCATGACTACAGCCTGTAAACCAAGGGAAACAAAGCCACTGCAGGAAAAAAACTGCAGCTGCTTTTGGCTACCTGATTCAAAGCAAGCACAGCATTGCTGAGCAAGCACTGGGGAGAGGAACAACCTTGTGTGACCAACAGGGACTCTGTCATGGGACCAGCAAGTGCCCAGCCTCCACCAGGCACTGATTCACTGCTGGGATATTGTTCAGAGGCTTTGGAAAGGCCACAGAGATACTAGTGTTATTCCTGGGCAGCTCCCCAGTGACCTGCACTTGTTTTCTCAAATCTTTCCTCCAAGCCTTTAAAAAGCAGAGGTTGGCTGGTATTTTCTTGGGAAAACGTCTCAAATATTTGATCACCTATGTTTGTTTATAAAATTCTTCCACTGCTTAACTACCTCAAAAATTTCACCCATCTGCCAGGTTTTTGTTTAGACTGTATTCTTCTATACGATGAACAGAAATGTATTGGATTAACAGAAACAAGCCACAGGAATGTCCTCATCCTGGTGCTGCCTGTGTGGCCTGGGACAGCCCCTGTTCTCCCCTGTGCCAAGGTGCAGATCTGCCCTCAGATCCGCTGTTCATCACTAGGCCAGGCTCAGTTATGTGATGGGTGCTGTGATGATGGTTGCGAGGTACTCAGTTACCAACAAGTGCCATTTAGGGATGTTTTCTGCTTTAAATTCAAGTATCAAAGTGCATTGCCTGGCATCTCTGTGTGCCCCTTCTTGTCAGCTTCGGGGAAGGGCTTAATGTTTCTCCATCAGTTGTGATGACTGATTCTCCATATGCCTCTACAACTTCACTTTACAACAACAAAGTAAATCTGTTATCAGCTAATAATTAAATAAATATTAATCTAAGGTACTTCATATGAATGCAAATAGCTGTTTGTGAAGATTTCTCCCATAACCAACTTGTAATGGTTCCTAATTTTTATTTTTCCTGACGTCTTCATTTCACTGATATCCAGACTGAAAACTTTTATCACATCCTAGATTCTGTTAATAACAGAGAAAACTCTAAGTGGGAGAAGTTCCCAGTTTCTCTGTCACAATGATTTTACAAAGCTCTCAAAACATGGCTGAACTATTTGGTATGGCAAGAGGCAATCCTATTGATTCATGGTTAACAAATTGCCCTCTTTCCAGAGAATCAAGATCAAAGCGTATTTTCGTTAGAAATGTGAAACCTTGATGGGTGTTGGATAACTGAGCAGTGAGTAATTGGGATATGGAATCTTTCATCTGCAGCAGTCAACTCCTATTCACAACTCATGTTAAGAATGACTAAAACTTCTTACTGGATGGTGTCTGTCATCCCTGCTGCACAAAGCTGGTGCCTAACAGGACTGCCATCTCCAGCACTGTCTCTCCAACCCTCCTCCTGTATCCTGCAGTTGAGAAGGGGTGAGGCAGGAGCTGATTTTAAAATAACAAAATCAACAGAGACTCATAAGCAAAATTTTACCGTAGCAGTTTCTGGAAATAAAATATTTCATGCTAAAATATCATGACTGCTTCTGGTCACAAGGAGGGGAGGATAGAGTTATTCAGAAGCTATAGAATTTTTTTCCCAGGATGATGGAAGTATTCAGAGGGTCTTAAACCTGTCAGTACCATAACTATAAGCAGGTGTTCTGCCACCTTTCCTACATTGCTGAAATCAACAGTCTACCCATGAAGTGAAACAGCATTTCTTTGAGAAATTATGTATTTTTGATAGCTCTGCTTTCTTTTATCTTTTAAATACTTTTCATTGACCTTTTAGGGTTTCTGTAACTTTTTTTTCCCCCCAAGAGTGAGCATATGCAAATTATTTTTCTGCTCTATTTCCCTCATTAGTAATATGTAACTTTACAGGCTTGTGTATTTAAATACACACCTATAGCATAGCTTGTGGTCAAGATGCCAAGTCTTCTTCCACATACAATTAATTTCCTGGGATGAAATGCTGATTCAAGTGGACTTAATAAAGAAGTAAATAATTTAAGCATGGAAATGAAGCTGTTGCATGTGAGAGATCTTCTCCAGTCATCTCACCAGTGCATACTAATGGTGCAGTTTAATCTCTACATCTTTTGTTTGGTCTGATTAGGCATATCCCAGCTCCTATTAGGCATCAGGAGGAGAGCAAGTCATCCTCAGAAGATAGCAGCATGAGACTCAGTCCTTGCTTCCTGATATATCCAAGCCCAACATCATTTCACGTACCTGAGGATGACAGTACCAAGTGCCAAATCCATTTTGCTGTGGTCTGGCAAGTGCAGTAATATGTTTCCCTCTTGGTAACTCTTGGGTCATCATCTCTCTTTTGATTTTGCACTGGAATTCTCCAAACACCAAGGTAGAGAGAGCCTTGTTCTAGGGAATAGAATTAACTTAGTAGTGCTAAGTAAATTAGTCATTAGCACTTCTCAGTTGTTGCTACAAACTGATCTGATCTGACACCACAGATGGCATAGGCTTGCTCTTTCTTTGCATAGGATTTTCACTCTTCCTGCAGTGTCGTGCAGAGTCTGCTGCTGACCTGCAGTGTTTGTCTGCTGACTGTCCCAATACAGGCATTGCACATCCTGCATGTTCCAAACCCACATGCAAACAGAAAAATTGTTCATTCACTACAGACAATCCTCAGATAATCAATCTTAGCAGGCTGCAGTCAGCCTTTTGCTACTACCTTCCTACACAGCAAGTATCACTCAGCTTAGAAGATCGACATTAATGCATTTTGTTTCTATCAGCTGCATGGCTAGATCTCCTTTCCTTGTTGCTTTGTTGATGGTGATATGGAAGTTTGATGGTAAGATTCCTCAGCTTTTCTCTTTAGCTGAGAACTCAACTGAAGACTAAAACTGGAGAATGAAACCAAAGAACAAAACTGTTGCAAAAGAGATGATCTACAGGTGAAAGAAAAAAAATAGCACAAACTCCTTTAACTTGTTCTGTTTCTTTCGAAACAAATTATATATATTCACCTTTCACTGGATGTCTACCACTGGTCAACAAGAAGAATGGGATTGGCTCAAAGTTTCAATTTTCATAAAACAAAAGCCAACTAGGCAGGCTGATTAATTGGATGGATGATCTTTTCTGTCAAACCAAAAATATCTATATTATCTTTCATATTTTAAGGTTAAGAATTTAATTTTTTCCTAACAAATAAACAACATTTATTTTCTAACACTTTCAGCCAAAGCATTTCACTAGAAATGAGAGTGCTCCATGACAGCTAAATGAAAGGAAAGGACAATCCCAGCGCAGCTGCTTTATCTGGCAGATGCATTTGCATTCAGGATCTATTCATATGTCATTGAGGAAGTTGATTCAGCTCAAGTCTACACAGGCATGTACATAAGCATCTCAAAAACACCAAGTAGAGACTGGCATTGTTTTGTGTATATAAATGGTGTGAGGATTATTCTACTTCTGTTTCTGACAAAACTATTTTGAAGATAGGATTGAAAGATAAATACTGTTGACAGTATTTTAGGATACTGCAGCAAGATGGCAGATGAAATTGTGTTAGATGCATACAGGAAATTTTTTGTTGTATCTTTTTGTAGATAGGAGGGCAGTTATCTGCAGCACATGATGCTGCCAGTGTAGCAGTATAGACCAATCTAGGTTAATGGTCCCCACAATCTAATGAGAACAACAACCTCTCAATTTCTTTTAACGTTTGAACTTTCATTATCACTCACCTGCAGGGAAACAGTACACAGTAAACAATGTCTCAACAGGTTAGAAAGGTGAGGCTGAAACATGACTCAGAGTAGGTCATTGTGAGCTGTGCTCCCACTTGTCCTTTGCAGCCAGTTTGAATACTGCACATATTTGAATTTAAAAGGTTTGTCCACACACTACTTTTCTGTCTAAGAAATGTCTATAATTTCTTGCAAAATATAGAAAAAAGTGACCAAATGCAACAGTGAAATCCTTACAAAAGCCAACTTTATGAACTGTCAAGGCAAGCAGCTTGGTCAGAAGATTCTGAAAAAGTATTTTTTCATGGAGACATGCGTGTTTTATCAATGCTTACATGATTCACAAAGACATATTGCAGAGTCATAAAAAGCCAAGATGGAAAAGATCTGAAATGATGCCAGTTCATCCCTCACCCAAAAGAAAGATCATCTGCACTTATGTAATTCCTCAAGATGTTGGTCTAACTTGTTCTTACAAATGTCTGCTGTTGGGATTCCTATCCACACAATCACAAATCTCTTGCATACATGTAACCCAAATTTCATTCATTATAGTTTTGGCCTGTTATTTCTCATTGTGTCTCACTAGTAACACTGAAAGATTCATCTTTTTTTTCTCACAACTTTTTACATGTTTCAAGACTGCTACCATCCTTCTGTAAAATAATCCTGGTTTTCCAAACTTTCTCCATAAAATATCTTTATTAGCTCTCCAGTTGTTCTTGCTGCACTACCAGGCAACTGGTTTTGTTTGGTTTTTTATTTTTAAATTTAAAAGAAGTACAGTGTCCAAAGCTGAACATGTTGCTGTATCTAAAGCTAGTCCCACTTCTGCTGAGTAGGCTGGAAGGGCAGTGTTATTATCTCACAGCTGTCACACCTATTTATACGTTCTCATCTATTTTTCCACAGCAGCATGGCACTGCCAACTCATTTATAACCGGTCATCCACTGCAACACTGCATTCCTTCTTTTTACAAAATAACCATCCAATAAGTCATTTACCACCTCATATTTGTGCAACTTGCATATTTGTGCAACATATTGAGCCATTGCTCTTGCTTGTGTTTGTCTGGAAACAAAGGCCTTTTACTTATTTACTTATCACTTCTCTAGGGTATCATCACTGTTCTGAATTTTCATCCTTTCCTTCAAAGGGTTGGCTGGCATGACCTACAAACTCAGCAAACTGACTCTGTTTTTTCATAAGCAAAATCATTAATGAAAATACTGAGGAGTACTTGGCCCATGAAAGATCACAGTGGAGTCACATTTAATTCAACTTAGTTTGACAGTGAATCACTAATAGCCACTCCTGGAGTACAATTTTGCAACTAGTTTGAGCACAATTTAGAGTAATTTCATTAGGATCCTGTTTCCATACTTTGTTTATGAAAGTATCTATGAAGCTGTCAAAAGCCTAGCACAGTAAACCTAACATGTTCTCTCTCCTGTTTAAAAAGAAATGTCAGCTTGTCATGCTAACATAGTATAAAAGTCGTTGAGATTGTGCTTGGAGATCCAGTGTGGCTTTACACATAGAGTTTTGCAAATAGAGTATGGGTAGCAATTTTGGAGAAGCTGAAGTAACACTTTCTGACCTACATTTGACTTGGTCCTCTTCTCCATCCCCTTTTACAATATAGTTTCTGTATTTACCTTTTTCTGTTTACCATAGCTCTCATTTTCTTTTTTAAACACACTGATGACAACTCAAAGATCACCTCAAACACCTTCCTAAGCCATTTTAATAGATTTCGGAAAGACCTGCTGATGTGAAACATTCAGTTCATATTCTTTTAGCATTCCATTCTGAAGTGTCATTTCTTTTTCTCTGATCTTAATTTGCATGGGCATGCTGATCAAGAGTCCAACCAAATTTCCAGTGGGAAAGTTTCAAAAGGCTCTCACTAGTCAGATGGGTACAGAGAAAAAAGGAAAAATGAAAGAAAAGTATTCCAAACTAAAAAATAACCTTTTTTTAATATTATGATATATTGTTTTTTTAACTTTCAAGCTATTTTTAAAAAACAGCATACTAAAATTTTAGAAATTATAAGTCATGGCTGCTTCTATTATTTGCAAAATGCTTCTGGATAAAAAATAAGCATAAAAACAACCCAACACAAAAAAACATTGTGATTAATTTAAGAACCTAATATTTCTTTCCTGTTTTTTCCCTGCGACATGCATCAAGGAAAACCTACTAGGAGAAATTTTCCACTTGCAT
The DNA here is from genome assembly GCA_013399915.1 of Illadopsis cleaveri. Classification (NCBI taxonomy): domain Eukaryota; kingdom Metazoa; phylum Chordata; class Aves; order Passeriformes; family Timaliidae; genus Illadopsis; species Illadopsis cleaveri. Next base: position 27,349 of record VXBB01025233.1, on the reverse strand, counting down.
ACCATGCTCAGTACCTAGGCTATAGTTTCTACATGGTGAAATAAGACTCTCAGGCCCAAAGTAGAGTTAAAAACTTATGAGCAAAAAATTCCAGAGACCATTATCCAAGCTGTCTCATCTGTGGGTTATACTGGGTCCCTGTGGCATTATTGCTTTCCCCATATTACAGCAGAAAATAAAGCTGTAAAATAAAGCAGAAGGTACTGCAGAAACAGTCTTTTCAAACATATCACACTCCAGAAATAATTCAGCGAGTATAGGTGTTGCAGCTGCTTCTCCCATGTACACATTTGTCATAAGCCAGCTTTGTGCTTCAGCTGCAATCACCTGAAGCACTGAGAAAGATCTGTGTCTGAATACAACATGGCACACAGCACTTCACAGAGGTATGAGCACACCACTCTGTTTATCAAAAGCAGAATTTAGGAGAAACACATTTACAATTACACTAAAGGAAATAAGAATGTAGCCTCCAACTCCAAACAATAGCCAGAGGAAAAAAAATCAGACTTTACTAGTGAGAAAATGAGAGGACACATCCTGAAGTGATTGACAAGTTTGGACACCATATATAGGACATTTTCTCTGGGAACCTACTCATGTATGAACACATGTGTGACATATGGGTCATGGATACATTTCCACATGCAGGTAATGATCTAGGTCATAGTTAGGATTTATGCTTTATTGCATTTGGTAGATTAAAAACAATATACTCCAGGACATCTCAAGATAGTAAAACTTGAACTCTCTCAATGCTATTTCTTTCCACTGCAGTGCATGTGCCTGCCTTTTCAGGACATAGCAGGAGAGGGAGGATGGGCACTGTGTACTGCAGTTTTTGGCCTCCCCAGCTATAAAGAGATTGACCCCCCGCTACACAAACATTTGGACCATAGACCTCATAGTACCACAAGCTCCTTAAGTAGGACATAGAAGGATATTTGTAGCTGTCTTGCTTCAAATAAACCCATAAACTTATTCTGAGTCATATTTTCTTTCCTAACTCTACCTGAAAGGAAGCAGCATCTGCTCCTCACAGGGCAGTTGCCATCTCCCCTTGTCCATCACCTAAGGCAGAGAAGCATTGCTATGTCTCCATATCACCTCTGTGCCCATGCTCACAAGTGCGGAACAGATGTCTGGCCTGGACACCTCACCCAAAACCAAATGTGTAGTTGCTGCTCAGCATTAGGTAGGAGATGCATTTTTTTGTTTCATTCCTTTGGGCAGATGTGTAAGCCCTGGGGATAATCTAGCCAAAAGAAATTAATTGTCTGCAACTAAGTCTTTGCAGGAGTGTGATGATCCTCTCCACTTGTGGTTTCTTAGGGGTTTTTCAACCAAGCATTTTCAATCGGCTGAGGAAAGAAGGTGCGGGAACTGGCAGAGGAACTGAGCTGTGTGGGTTGATTACAGAGTATATTTTAAAAAATTATATTTACTAGCATATCAGGTAAACACAAATAGCACAATCCCAGACGTTTGAAACGGAAAAAATACATAACAGGTCACAGCTATCCTATCCTTCTGCTGGCACCAGATTGTTATCTGCAGTTTATTTTCCACCTTCATTTTTCACAGGATAGGTGATTGCTCACTGCCTCTGAAAATCAGGCCCCTACTGGTGCTCAGTGATGGGGCCTCAGCCACTTCCCTTAGGAGAGATGAGGTAATTGTTCTCTGATATTAATAGGCAAATGCAGCATCCAGAGTTCAAAAGGACTTGATGCATCATACTGCAATTCCAGTCATAACAGTTAAAATGTTTTCTGATTCTAATGGTGCACTGCAGAGTAGGGAGCACAGAGCAGCTCCAGTTATTCAACCTGCCCTTCAGAAGTACAAGTTGCACAGTCAAGAAGTTATTCCCAAAATTCATCTTTGCAGTTTCTCCTTTTTAAAATTATATCCCACCACTTATATCTCTTTCTCTTGGTGATACAGACAAAAAACACCAACCCCCCCAACCCGATTTATCAGTAGTTTTGATCTCCTTTCTTCCCTTACTCCCCAGGCATGGATGTCAGAGTTTCAGAGATGCTGGTGACTCATGTGACCTCCTCACCATCCTGTGAGGACACTCACTAGTAGAAGGTACCTTTCTCAAACGAATACCCTGTGTTACTGACTCCCCAGAAAACTCAGCTGTGTTGCTTGGCAGAGGAAGTTTGCAATACCCATGGATTGCCACATTTTGTGTTAGGAGAGTTTCATGCCCCAGTCTCACTGGGCCCTGGAGATTTGTGCTTTGCTAAGCATACAGAAACAGTCTTAAGGCCAGAGAAACATCATCACAAAAGTAAAACAAAATTATCTCATCAACATACAAAATTAAAAGAAAGGTGTTGCTAATTTATATATTTATACACATCATACCTTCTCACACACATGCACAGGAAGTTTCTCCATGAAACAGGTCATCACTTGAGGTTTCACAAATTGGCTTACACTGATCTAACTGAAAGAGTTGCTAAAGAGTTAGGAAGTCACCTCCCACTCCAGTTCCTATGACTACAGGTTTCCAATTGCTCCCTTGAGTTGGGACTAACAATCCTGTGGCCTCAACATATGGAGATGTAACAGAAAGACTTACCCTTTTCATTTCAGAATAACTTCTGGATCTGACAGTGCTGGTAAAACACTAGGCAACAAACATGCACAGAGAAACAAGACGAGGGAGCCAGAGCTGCCCTTTCAGCAGGATTTCAAGTCAGCTTGAACGGGCTGTGACTATTATCTGCAATCAAGCTCAAGGTGTTTCACATGGTGGATGAGCTAGGATATATGTTTGTGATAAGGCTGAATTTCCAGCCTTGCCTTCCTCCAAGCTGAGGAAAGGCTTGCTGGTGTATACCCTTTTTGGGGTGGGAGATCTGCTTAAAGCCTCAGGCCACATATCCTCAGTAACTCTTAACCTTGATATCCAGACAAAATATCACTTTTTAATAGCTCTCCCACAGTGTTGCTGTTTTTTACAGTGTGACTTCTTTTTCTGAAACACAAAGAGTTTTTAAAAATGCTGATGACCCTTGGGCGTAGCTGCATGGAGTTATTATCTTGTGAAACCATTTATTTAAGGTGACAGCAAAGCTTATTAGCTGGCTTTGTTCTTAACTTGAGTATAAACAAATGGGTTATCCATGCATAGTGAATTAAATTCTTTCTACACACCAGGAAAAAAAAATGTTTTAACACCACCACATAATTTTTCATTGTATGTGTATTTAAAAATTTCATCAGATGAAAAGTCTGGGGAAGTAGGAGGGCAAAGTGTGTGTGTGTCTTACAGTGGCAGCAAAGTAAAAAATTGGATTAGCTTTATTATCAAACTCTAAACTTTCCTGAAAGTAAATAGACCTTTTATTAACCTTTCATCTCCAAACTTACTGGAAAAGTAAAAAGTGTCCATAAGGCAAATGTGGTTGCATGACAGCTGCTGGGTATGCCATGTGTCCCCATGCAGAGTACCCTTCTACATGAAATGCCTCCTGGCATGCCAGTGCTTTCAGTCTGAACATGCTGAAATGTTTCACTCATGAACTATAAAATACTGAAAAATATTGGTTTGGCATGAATAACTGATGAATCATCGGCCCTTGTAATTGTTTGGGGGTATGGAGGTAGTCTTGGCTTATTTGTATTCTGATTTCACATGAGAACATTGATATGAAACAGCAGTAATTGAATCTGATAAGCTCTGGTGAGCCTTTCCCCAGGAGAAGAGGTATGATTTAGAGAGAGATACAGGAGTACAGAGGGAATTCTAGAAGGATGCACGGAGTTGCAGGTTGCCTCACATCACAACCCATAGATTTTATACACTCCTAAAATGAGCGATCAACATCTCAGGCAAAGCTAATTACCTGAGACATTATGATTCTATCTGCTGTGAGCAGGATGAAATTCAAGGTGTTCTCTCCACTTTTTTTTTTTTTTTAATTAATTGTCTATCTATTTAAGCTTTCTTTGAAAATACAGTGATCTTAGACAGCACAAAATTCCAATCTGTGAGTACTTGGTGATGAATTTGTTTCTCTTTCTGTTAGTGTTTGGGCTGAGGCTTCATGGGATGACTGTGTTGAGAAGCACCATATTCCACAGGAGGCTGGGCAAGGTCAGACCTGCAGTGTGAGCCTCCATCCTCCCCGAACTTCAGTGACTCCCTACGAGAGCCCCTGGTTACAGATTTGGGTTCCATTTTTGAATTTCCCCACCTTGGCAAATTAACAGCCTATAAAGATGTGAACTAGAGCCAAAGGGTTTGGTCTGAGCCCATGAAAGCCGACTCAGAAGACAAACATTTTACATCCCCTTCCAGGGAAAGAGGAGTTTTCATGAGTACAGCCAGTGATGTTACAACCACACCACTTGGGAAAAGAAGATGTGAGAGAAAAATGGAGACAGAAGCTGTCAAATAGAGAGCAAAACTGGCAACACTCGAAGAAGGGACAGTCCCCTCTCCCAGACCACTTCAGTATCTCCAACTGGCAGCTGTGTCTTAGCATCCTCACAGCAGCATCAACTCCAGGAACTTTAGCAGTGCCAGTAATCCTCTGACCTTTCTGCAGCATTCACAAAAGCATTTGGAATGCATTCTTAAAAGTCTTCAGCCTTCCTTTGCCTTGGCACATCTGAGAAATGCAGATGAAGGTGCACAGTGGCACTAGACCTCAGTACAGAGTGAGTCCTGCCATCTCCAAAGGCTGCAGCATGGATTCTAACACAGCACTTCTCCTCACCCATAGGTTGAGGCCATCCTGTGCCATTCCCTAGTGAGCTGTGAGGTACAATAATCCCCTTGCCACACAATGCTGAAGGCTGCATTATTGTCCAAAGCTTTCAAAACACAAACAGGAGCTTTAGAAAGCAGTTTTTAAGGTGTTGTATTCAGCCTCTCAACATACTCAGGTATAAGAAGGAGGCTTTCACAATCTTCACGCTATGAAGGTCTCTTCACCACTCCTACAGAGAGACAGGGAGGTTCCTCAGCAAAATTCGCAACATGTGTCACTGATACTGGTACTTATCCCCAGTTTCACATTTTGTTCCCAGGGACAGTATAAATGCTAAATAAGGAACCAAAAATTCAGAAAGAAGAAGCTATAGTTTGCCTTTTTGCTTTGAAATACCTGCTACAATAATACAGATCATCCACCTCCTTCTACATTCCCCCTGTTGAGATTGAATCTTATTGCTGAATTTCAAACTAAGATACAAGCAAGGAGGGTATCACACCATACTGAATACAGAGGGGAGAAATTCTTCAGCAGAAATAATGCTTCAGTCATTTTTCATAATTGAATTTTTTTAGGTACACAAGATGATGGAGTACACACATTGCTATAATTTCTTGTTCTTCTGAAAGTTATAATTAAATTTGTAAACACTAATTTATGTTTAATTTTTGCAACCAAGCTTTGATGGAAAGACTATAAATAGACTGACTAGGATATTATTAAATTTTTTTGCACATACAGCCTTTGTATTTCCACACAGAACTTCTCGTGCATTAAGACCTGGTCATCGACTCAGTCTCTTCCTCCTGCTTTATTTTTCCCTTTTCCTATTATTTTCTTGACCCCTCAAGGACTGAAGGAGCTAAATATCTGAGGAAACAGTGGTTGTTGGAGAAAATTCTTGGCTTGCACAAAGTTTAGGACTTAGACTGCATTGTGCAAAGCTTCACTGGCAAGGGAGCAAATACCGATAACCTATCTTTCAAATTATTGTAACTGACCCATTTACTGGAAGCTATTAATATTGGTAACTCTTAATCCCCTCCTTTTTTTTTTTTGTAAGTTTCACTTACCAGATTTCACTTTCACCAGATTTCACTTACCTGAAGCAATTCTCACGAGTCCTTGATACAGACATGCACCCAAATTTATATCACATTAAAATGTAGGTAGACTCTGTTTACAGCACTCCTCTTATTTATTCTCAATTTACATACGATTTGTAAACTGAATTTTGCCTTGAATTTTTATTTCAGGTGACCTTAGAATGCAGCTGAAAGCTGAAGTTTTCCTCAATTTTAAGTGACAACCAAAGAAGACTCTTGGTTTGCTTGGGATTTTTTGTGTATTTTTTGTGGTGGGGGGGGTTTTGGTGTGTTTTGTTGTTGTTGTTGTTGGGATTTTTTTTTTGGGTGGGGGGAATTGGGTTTTTTTGTTTGATTGTTTGGGGTTTTGTTCTTGTTGTTTTCTGGTTTGGTTTGGTTTGTTGGGTTTTTTTTTGTAGGGGGAGTTAAATATTAAGTGTGCACTTATTTGCATGTTTCCAAATAACATTCTCATCTGTGTTTGTCTCAAACATTGGCCTCAGCTTGCTTGAAACAAAAGCCCCAACCATTTACTGGAAAACTAGCTGTGCCTATTTAAGTCTAAGTCTGAACTTGCCTGAAATCTAGTTCCAATTCCTTTTGAAACCTAGTTTGGGACTCACAAGTTCTCAAACTATCACCACTCTTTTGGGACACTGATTTTGCATGCTAAACACGATGTTTGTACCTGTGTTCAAAATTCAAACCCATTCTCCTACTTATGTGGACATAATATTGGAGCTCCTTTGAAAGTACAGGTTCAAAGACAGACTGATTCAATATAGACTGAACACTCCTAGAGCCACCACTCTCAAACACCCATATGCATCATTTCAAAGCCAGGGGAACCACACACTTTCTTAAAATCATACACGTTTGCAGATTACAGAGTGTGATGGTGTGACTTGTCCTATTGCAGCAAGCTCCTGATTGAGATTCCAGCCCAACTGCAGACATGCTGGCACAGCAGCAGGCTCAGCTCTGTGGGTCAGACTGGCTGCTCTGCTCGTGCTGCCAGCCCGGGACAGCCAGCAGGGCACCACAGGGGTACAGGGTGGCCCCTCACAGGCCACACACGGCACCCTCACACCCAGCTGGAACAGCCACAGCCCCCAGACTGCAAATGCCACAGGAATCTGCCTTGACTTGCTTTTAATTGTAGGCATTTTCACTTTTTTACCTCAAGCTGCAGAGTAAATCAGGAGAGATGTCTCCTTTTCGTACACCGCTTAGATGGAAAAATAACATGAAGGACAGGATTTCATCGTTTTAGCTGCTTTGATTCGGTAAAGGAAATGCTCAGTGTGAGTAATGGCATCCTTAATCAGCCTAGCTCTTGCACACACTTCAAAATACCTTGAAGTTAAATCAGTGCTGAAGTAAGGCCTTTGTTAAGTTTAGCAGCCAAACAAGAAAGGCAGTCTAGCTGTGTTGACACAATCCATTATTTCGGTGAGGCCTGTGAGACATAAAACAGGTTTGGAAACCCAGTATCTTCACAACAGATCGGGTATTCAACATATTAGTAAACTTAAGCTATTGAAATTTTTTGTAGTTACAGCAGTCCTTTCATCAATATTGAAATACTCTTCAGTACTGAAAGAATTCACATTAGTCACTTCCAATCACAAGACATAAAAAAAGGGAAGATAAACATTAATCAAATAATTTCTTTCATGAGTTTTTTATTTGAATTTATATCATATTCACAAAAATAGAAACAGTCTTTAGAAGTATTTTGTGAATACATCGTCTCCAAGCTGAGATTTACAATGGCAATAGTGAAATATCTAACTTGGATTTGTTTCCACACGTAGACATTGAAGATGATGCTGTGAGAAGCAAGCAGGAATTATGCAATGTGCTGCAGAAAGAAAGATGAAAATGTAACTAAACATTTTAATGTCTATGTAGTTCAACAGCCTACATACAGTTTCTCAGGATGTTTTTAGAGCAAGTTGCTCTAATTTTGTGCAGAAAATATTGAGTGCTCATGCCAACCCTTTGACATTGTGATTTGCATGTAACTGTATAAATACAATATACTTTCCTATCTAGAGCTTTATACATATGAAAAATTATGGTACAATAAAAATCTATACACATGGTGCTACCAGTTCAGCAGCTGCTAACTTAAAGGATACATCTAAAAATATGATTGCTCAGCCTCTGAAATACAAAATAAAAGAGCAATCAGAAATGCTTTTTGTTTAAATAGCAATTTACATAAAAATTCATCTCTTCATTTTCTCCGTTTGCTTAGGCCTGGTAAAAAGACTCTCTTTGGTTGGTTGCATCTGTCCTTGGCAAGAACTGCAGTTTTAAACAGTCCTTTGTGTTTGTCTTAGGCAAAGGTTAATATATTTGTAAAACAGAGTAAATGTTGGCTGGCTTCTATTCCAACTTTGTGCTATTGTAATGCTGAATGACAAGTACCTACTACACTGCAAAGTTCTGCAGGGTGGAAACAGAAACTTGCATGATTTCCATGTGCTGAAAGATGTGACGGTGGAAGACCACTTATACTGCACCCCAATATAAACCACTCTCTCAATTTATACAGTATGCTTCTAAGTACAGTTTTATCTTTCAAAACCTTTAAAAGCAGGTTTAGCTGCTGCTCAGCAACGAAGTGGCAACACGCGTATGTCACAGGTTCATTTTATCTCCCAAGAAATTTTGTGAGACATGAAGAAAGCAAATTCATGAAATATTACAATCCATTGCTATAAGATATATGTTAACCTGAGATAAGGTACAACTACATCGCAGATCTGTGATGCTATCACTGATTTCAGATTCTCACCCAAGGTGTGGAGGTGGTGTGAAGAGCACAGAGCAAAGGGCTACAAATAACCATCAGGTAGGGGAAGAAATGGTCTTAAGAGCAAAGTGAAAGTGCTCTTCTCATCTGGTGGCCTGATTCTTAATATATGAACTACAGAATGATGGTAAAGGAAGTGAAATGTAGCAAATTAAGCTAAAAAAGGAAATTATTGAGTTCCACAAAAGCAAGCAAGGCTAGCACAGACAGTCAAAAAAAAACCAAAGAGAGATAGACTGAGAGAAAATTGCTTTGAAGTACACAGGCTTATTATTTGATTTGTAAATAAGATGAAGCTCTCTCCACCCAGGTTATGAAAAGTAAGAATTGTCATGTATGGGTAATTGATGGTGACAGCTCTGGCATACACAGTGTAGGAGGTGATGTTATTGTTTAACATGCCCTACATGTGTAGATAACAAGTCAGGCTTTCATGTTTGCCTACAAATTGTTGCTAAGCACATTTTATACCCTTCATATTGATACTTCTGTTGTCTCTTGGTTTCATCTCTATTTCCTTTTAAGACAAACAAAAAGGGAATATTCTGCAACCTCCAGCTGTATCTTGCTGTATTTCAAGCTAATATGGATTCAAACCCAGGGGATGCCTCAGGAAATGGATATTGGATGGATTTAATATTCTTCATTTTCCTTTTTCTTTCTTTTTCTTTTTTTAATCTTGGAATTTTCTGTCACTGTTATTGTTTTCCAAATTCCCCATCCCTGAAAAAGTTATTTGAAATTGATCTTGGTTTCACCTCTGTTAACATCACCAAGACAATCCTGTTTCTCGACACCCACATCTCACATGCTCAGTGACCTGGTGAAGTGCTGCCTCCTCTAGTTTTTATTTCCCTATGTTCTGCATATGCTCAGCGCCAGCAGAAAGCATTTGTGAGTTGGAGAAAGGAAAAGCTGCCAATGAACGCTCAGTGTCTGCATAGAGCTGCTAGAGGTGAGCCTAAAATACTGACCCAGATCTGAATGTCCCTAAAATCTCAGTGTCTTTATGTTGATGGTGTTTTCCCTCCAACTAAGAATCCCAAGCACAACTGACAAATACAAGTACACTGTAGAGTTAGACTTGAGGAAAGCAAAGGGAACTAATATTTTACACATGGTTTAGCTTTGCATTTCTCAAAGGTGTTTTGAAAGTATCTGTCCAAGTGAGATTTGACCTTCCAGGAGGACCACATAACTTGAAGTACCTGGGAAGACTGCTTCCTCATGCCAAGGGATTAATAAAAGTTCTGCTTGCCCACCTCCTCACTGCTTTATATGGCACAGCTTTGAAAGCCTTAATTAGATGTGCAAGAGGATGAGAGGATTATTAACATTCCTACTGGGAAACCAGTGCCTTTTAATAAGTTTGCCCAGTCAGAAAACAATTTTCCTTCAACAGCTTTTGGTCCCCAAGATTGACGCTCTTCCAGTAGTTCACCCCACAGATATTAGTTAACAAAAACCAGCTTTTTTCCTGGGGTGAGCTGAATGTTCTTTGGAGGTTAGGGAGGACACTGAGTATCAGATTAGGTCTGGTCCTAAAGGTCTGCCCAAAAAAGAAGGACTCAGTCGTGGAGGTAGTATGAGTTCTCCAAATAAATGCTGACAGCCACCTTGCAGAGCCACTGTTCTTGTGGCTGGGATAAGCCAGCTGAAGAGGAACCAACTGTCTAATTCAAGAAAAGCAGCTGAAAGCCAGCAAAGTATTAAAACACTCAGAAATCAGAGGAGGGAAGGAACAAGTGGTATTGGCCAAGGAAAGCTATAAACCATCTGACTATGGAAAAAGGCTACTTGGCTCAGAGATGCTTTACTGTTTCCTCCACTTATGTTGCCTTCCAAAGTGGATTATCATACTCCCTAAATGCCCTAATATTTAGCTCCTTCCCTTTCTTTACATGACTTATAAATCACATTATGCCTGTATGATTAAAAAAACAAAAAAGAGGAAAACTTCACAAGAAGGGAAAAATAATCATAATTCTATAATGTTAACTTATATCACAGAAAACTGTGTACATTTTTTCCCCACACAGGACATACTTCAAATAAAATAATTTTAACACCAATAATGATAATGTTTTTTCTTCCCGACAGAAGTAGAATTGTTTTTTCACCCCAGTTTGTTACATAAATATAAGAAAATAGTCTTTGAATATTTACATCCATGGGTTTTAAATGTTATTTCTTGATATATATTTAATTTTCATTTTCTCTCCAACCACGGGCATTCTTTCCAAATTTATATACTAATCTCCGACCATCCACACGCTCAAGGATTTCTCTTTTGTAATAGTATCTGTTAAAATAAAAACAGAAAAAGATATGAGAGTAAATTCCCCTATGGTCCTAAAAGGCCACTGCCAACTAGACAATCCCTTAGCTAGCTTAAAAAGTCTTTATTTTCTATTGAGATATATATTTAATATCTAAGATCATTATAACTGAATGACAGAAAAGGAAAAATGGATGTTTTCTTTTTTCCTTTATATTAATTAGCTTCTGAGTTTGAATTTCACCATATTTCAAGTCAAAGCATATTGCTAGATTTATCACACACTCTTACAAGATTTCACAGGAGTTTTTTTCCAGATAAGCCTGGATCTGAAAATCAGACTGGGAAAGAACTTCAGCACCCTTTAAAAAATACATTTTGAAGTTTCATAGGTTATGGAAAAATTCTCAAAATGTTAAATCAAAGAGAAAAGAAAATCCTAACATCGCTCTTAAGACAATGGATATGGGGTATGCCTAGTTTCTGAATGTTGCTGGAAATAACAAGGTCTTCAGCCATTACTGGGCCATATAAGCATTCTCAGGTTTCTGCAACCATATTCCCTTCCTACACTTGCAGTTTAGATGGAGCAAAACAAAATTTATATATATATAAACAATTATTTGTGTTATATGTGATCTATAATCTATGGAAACAGGAGAAGAAAATAACATAATGCTACAATCTCAAAACTAGTCAGAGACTGTCAAAGAAAGCAACTGCTGCTGTTGACAAATCGTTTTTTAAAGTCAGACAAATTCTCCATGCGGTTGGTCTGTATTTGTGCCATAGTCTAACTCAACAACATCCAGCTCACCTCATAGCCCGGCTGAGTTTCTCATAAGTCATGCTGCTGTTGTTTTTCTTCTTTCCCCACAGCTGAGCCACAGCTTCAGATTTTAAAAATCTGAAGACACCTTCTGACCGGTCTTCCCACTTGATTAATCCTGGGTTTTTCTCAGGATTGAGAAGAATATCTCGAATGAATTCCCAAAGATGAGTTCCTCGAGGGTCTGAAAAAGGAAAGAGGGCAGGAAGGAGTGTCTCAAGGGCTCTCTGGGCTGTGCTTGCAATTTTTGTTGTCATCTACAGAAGGTGAATACTCAGGCCATAGTTTCTGGAGCACAAGACCCCCACCTCAGAGATATACAGGTGAAAAACACTGGCAGCCTTTCAACTGCGGGTAAGTGTTGGCCTGTGGCAGTCTGAGCCCTGTGGCAGGCACGTAGGAGCCCCAGCTACCAGGGGAAGCAGAGTCCAAACCCACCCACTGCTTCCTTCTGCCTTTGGCACTGTTTCTGCCCTAAAGAGAACATGTTTAAACCTTCCCCTCATCTCATTTGCCCACTTCTCCTGATCCCTGCCTACAGCACAGCATGTAACGTATTATTGTGTGGCACATGAAACAGTCGAGATTACCATGAAGCAGGCACTGAACCTCCATGCATTTAAAAGACAGACAGAAGGCACGGGAGGTGAACTGCCATTCTGCATGAATGAATAAGTAAGAAGGTGTAGAGTGGATAGAAGGACAGTGACAAAACTGGCCAGCCAAAATTGTATGTAAAAAGGGAATCCAAGATCTCCAAGTCCAACAGGTAGACATCTCAGTTTAAGCACAAATATGTCTCACAGTCACTGTAAAGATTGCACCAGAAAGTCCAGGTCAAAAAAAAAAAGAAAAAAATTAAATAAATCCATCAAGTCAGATGAAGCAGTTTACAAATGAAGAATAACAAACACAGTGACAAGTGAGCCAGAAATACAGCAGTCCTTTGGTCTGACTTCAAAAGCATGCAATTAGACTGAATTAAGAAGGAAACAAGCCAGTCAAAGACATGAAGGTAACTTGAAAATGGTATACAGTGCAGTAGAAGTAGAAGTAGATTTCAGTCAACTAATCCAATATTTTTCTTTATTTTTATAATTGTTTTCTGGACCCATTAAAATGTGGTGGACCTAGCCTATCTGGACATCAGTAACTTATGTCATGATATAGAGCAGGACTGAAGAAACTGGAAATGAAGGGGATTAGCCCATACTGCCAATGTGAACTGTTTTGTATGCCCAAGCTGTGACTGAGATATTAGAATCACAGAATGTCTCAAGCTGGAAAGGACTTAAAAAAATCATCAACTCTTACTCCCTGCTCCTTTCAGGACATCCTAGAACTAAACCACATGATTAAGAGCATTGTCCAGACACTCCTTGAACTCTGTCAGGTTTGGAGTTGTGGCCACTTTCCTGAGGAGCCTGTTCCAGTGACTGACCAGCCTCTGGGTGAAGAACCTTCTCTATTGTCCAGTCTAAACTTTCCCTGGCACATCTTCACTCCATTTCCTCATGTCCTATCACCAGTCACTAGAGAGAGGAGATCAGCACCTCTCTGTCCATTGCCCTCCCTGAGGAAGCTGGAGACGGGGATGTGTCAACCTTCAGCCTTCTCTTCTCCAAGCTGAACAAGTTGACAGACCTCAGTTCTTCACAAGCCTTTCTTCAGACCAGTCCTGTCTAATCCTTTAATGAACAACCTTTTTATACACACACACACACACGCACGCACGCACACACACAAACCACCCAGATATATGTGTACAGATACAAAGTTCAGGAGTCCTGTTGGGACAAAGCGATAGAACAAGAGTAAGAAGAGTGAGAGGGAGAGACATAATCTGGAGGTCATATTGAAACAGGATGAACCCAAATACCACAAAATGCGGTGAAAGACCAATACCAAGCTTTCCTATTATAATCAGGGAATTAAATGGGATGGAAAAGACATACATAGGATATTTTCAGCATTAAAAAATCTCAGTAAAGTACATTAATGAAACTATGTACGGAAATCACAATTATGGTATCCTGTCTTCAGAGTCAGGTTGAATAAAGACTAGCAGAAAATGCATATGAGGGGAGTGGAAAGACTGTCGTATCAAGGGATAAGAAGGTGGCAAGATTGAGGCATAGGTGCTTGCTTGTGATGCCATGTGTGAGAAGTTCTGCAAGGAGATGCTGAGCAGGGTCTGTGGTGTGTGCTGCACCTGGGCAGGCACAGGCACGAGCATGACTGTGCCCACGCACCAGCCCTCCTGATTTAATCCTGGGTCTTCCTCATCATTCCTTTGCTCCACTCTATCAGCCCAGTTCAACACAGGGCAGAGGAAGCTGGTTTCTGGTTGCTTCCCCATAGGCCCTCACTGATAAAAACAATTTGAAAAGTTTAACAACATTGAGTCAAAAATTATGTAAACAAGCAGTACTAGACAGTCAGATCCTTTCAGAATTCAATCACAATAATGATTTAACAAGTTTTGCGTTCAAAATGCTTCCTCTTCCCTCCCAAATGATCTGATTTTCATCTGTTTCTTTTTCCTTCAATCAACTAACCGTCCATTATAAGCATGGATGCTGACTTACTGTGCTTCTTGGTGTGGGACTTTGGGGTATGATCTTGGGATTTTTTTGCGTCTGAAGAATCTGCAGAGAAGGAAAATGAAGCCTATTTGTAAATTTTATTAAAGGCTTTCCATTGACTAGCAGGTTGAAAGAAATAAAACCACAAAAAAGAACAAGTATCTCTTCTAAAGATAATCACTTTTCGGAAGGTAATCTAAGTGAGGAGGGAGAGTTTTGTTTTCTGTACTATATGTTAATCAGCACACTTCTCAAAGAGACCATTGATGAATAAAGAATGAATGCAGAGGTAAACATTTGGCTTTTGAAAGCTAAATTTGATTAACAAATACCTCACCTCATGTTGTGTGTGAGAGAGAAAAAATAGGATCATCACATCTGTAAAAGAAATCCTGAATTGTCCCATTATCTTAGTCTTTGCTGAAGCACGTATCTTTGGGGGCTTATTTGTTTCTGAAGAGATGATCTAATGGGAAATGTATGTGCTGGTACCAATGCACCGAACACCTACCTGACTAAAACATAATGAACTGGCAAAGCACTGTTGTTTAGGGGGGCAGGGTGGGGGAAAGGGGCTGCGCTGGTAGGAGTTTTTTGGCAGCAGGACAAGCATATATTTTTCTGTGGCTCAGAGCCATAGGAACAAGCCATTTCTCATCAATGGTACTTTATCACCTGCAGCCAGCCAGAGGAGGAATAGGGTTTCTGGCACAAGCATTTCTTCAGAAATGAAAAAAAAGAAGTTCCGCCTGTTCATGACTGTAACTTACCTCGCAGTCTGCACGTTCAACCCTCCCGCCCCCAAACCACCGCAGCCTGGCTCTGCTCTCGTACTTAATGAATAGCTTTCATCTGATTGCTCCAAGTCTCACAAAATCTGTGGGATAGACCTGAGAGGGAGCCCCTTCTGTGTTTGCTTTTCAGCATACCTTGTCCCTGAATCCCATAAAGCAAAGCTTAAGGTCCCACGCATGTTTTCCCAGCTTCTATGAATGCACAATTATCATACTTTTCATGGAAACCAGGCATTTGCATGGGAAAATGACTCACAGGAAATATTTATTTGCATAGAAACTTGTCAGATTTGCACAAGCTACTGCAATAACTGCATGTGAAAAGGTAGATGCAAAGTTATTCACACACTTGCTTTATTCATACATAACTGGAAACATCAACTGAACAAGAGCATGGGGATAGGCCGAACCTCTGCTATTCTAAGTCTGATAAATTACTGTCCTTGACCCTCAAGCAGCAAACGTGCTCTGAGTCATTTTGCCTTCCCACTCTCAAAAGAGCAGGAACTAGCTTGAACCTCACAGAGCTTGGAGTGGGGTGTGGTGTGGGGGAAGTAAAATGAGCCTTATTTCACTGCCTTTCCTCAGATTATGATTCCCCATATGTTATTAAAAGCCTGTGGGAACTCCAGGTAACGACTGCAGGACCTGGTTCTTTATTTGCCCTCATATAAATCCTTCTCATTTTAAAATCCCACAATTCACTTGCAAATGTTTGCTATGCTCCACTAAGCTGGAAATTTATTCTTGGAAGTTCGGTTGCCTTCTGCCTAGCCAGTGATTTATTCTGGACTTCAGCTGTGTAAATAGCCTCCTGCTCTGCCACAGCTCCTACATGGAGACTGGTTTCAAACATGCCATGTGAGGAGGCTGAGGCCTGACAGATGAAAAGAGTTATGATGCAGTTTCAACAAAGCCGTCTTGCAAAACTTTTGACAAAAGGTTACACATTATTTGCATATGATTCAGGAATGAGCCATTTTTTTACGGGATATACAAATTTGGTTTTTACAGCAGGCTGTGCCCTTGGCGTGCCACCCTAGCTTTAGGCTTAAGCAGTCAGCAGATAAACACACAGTGCCAGGATCTGGACAGGTCCCCATCCCTGTCAGAGAGCCCTGAAGTCCTGGTGGCCATCTTGTGAGAGTGGGTGGAGGTGGTGGAAAAAGCAAACAAGGTGTTTGGTTGGGGTTTTTTAAGGTTAGGTGTTTTTTTTTGTTGGTTTTTTTTTGGTTAATTCATGGCTGAGTGCATTCGTTTAAACTGAATATCACTTGGCAAGTCCAGCTCAGAAAGCTGGAGGAGCAGGGCACAGCAGGCACAGGGGCTGGGGTCACTGCCCACATGCAGCACCACAGGGCTGCCCCCAGTGCAAGGCTGCGTCTACAGCAACGTGCTCTCATTTCTTATCCTCCCAGGACTTGCACTGCTTTCTCCCTCAGATCTCTGCTTAACGCCCTCCTAAGAAGAGCTCGCCTTTCCCTCCCCACTCTCTCGCTGCCCTGCCATCTCTGCTTTACCCTTTTCCCACTGCCTTGCTCTCCTCACCTCCATCTGGTGCCAGTCCCCAGGGACAGGGCCCACAGGGCCTTCCACACGTGTGATCAGCCTGCACTTTGACCAGCGCCACAGCAAACAGGTTTGCTCCGTCTCCTGCTCTTTAGCATTTGAACTCTCCCTCACGAAAGGGAGGGGAAGTTCCGTGAGCACCCCGCTGTCAGCTGAGAGAGGCTGCAGGAGGAAGCCCTTGTGCTGGCACATTTTTGGGCACAGTGCTTGGTGTCTGCCCTACAGCTTCCCCAGGCCAAGCGGAGCCTGGCCTCAAACCCAGAAACCTACTCAGCATGAATCACGGGGAAACACGAACACTTCTAGGGAGGAATGGGGCACTTGTTTGCCCATATGCTTCCACACCACAGAAAAGCGTGGTGTAGCTGGAATGTCTTGTTTTTCTGACACTAATGTTTACCCCTTTGACTCAGTCACTTTAAGAGATATGTGGAGATCATAGATTATTTGATCATCCTTCTCTTGACAGAGAGAAGACAGAAGCATTTCTTTAAAAAAAACTATTGAAATAATGACAGCTAATAAATCTGCCAGAATCATCATTGCTTGGTTTAAAATTACTGGAGGCTCAGATGCAATCCTACAACAGAAGACCACAGAGACCATTACATGTCAGTAGCTGTGGGACAAGTGACAAACAATTAAAAATATAATTACAAGTTTCTTACCAGAAGATTGGTGACTGGGTGTCATCATGGAAATCTGAGCACGACAGAATGTTTTACTGTCCAATAAATCTGGGAATTAAAAAGAAGATGTTTAAACTAATAGCCTCAGACAACAATAAAGCCATCTCAGAATGCATGAAGTACTGTGATGTTAGTTACCTACTGTGCTACCATAGCCACTGTCATAAAGATAATTCTCTTCTTTCCAGGACACCATTAATGATGGATCTGAAGGCAAAGAACCAAAAGGAAAATCAGACCACTAAAAGAACATTTTTTAGCACAGAGGTAAATATTGAGTGCTGAAAGAATTAAAAATGTGGGGAAAAAATAGCTGTCAAAGGAACCAAGAAGTGAAGGGGCTATGTACAAAATTATTTCCTTTCACTCAAATTATGCACGGTGCTTTTCATATTCAGGCAAATGTATTTACACAAAGCACTGACTTTTAGAAAAAATGTGGTATACTCTTCCTTTTCCTGACTAGCATATCATTTATGCCTGGCCTTGGAGGATCCTATGCCAGATCAACTCTAATTCTACCCAATCCAGTCCTGAATTCTCAGTCCCTGATGATTATGACAGTGTGTTGGAGCCACAGAGATGAAAGTGTTCTCAAATATCTAGTAAAACAGAAGGATGCTTATGATGAGTATTTATTTCTACAATGGTAGAACTCGAAAGTCCTCTCTGAAACATGGCTTCATGTTTAAGCACATAGTGAGAAACATCAAAGCCTAATCGTAGATGAAGGGCCATTTTATTCCAGGCACACTAAGTCCTCGTCCTTAACCTGAAAACCACCTCATGATTAAAGAGGAATAATTTTCAGTGACCTTCTGGTCATATGGATCAATATAAGTAAAACAGAAGTATTGTCTTTATGAGCTGTACGCTGGTCTGGAAATTACTTCCTTCGCAGTGCATTTTTAAGGTCAGAAGCCTTAAAAATCTCTTTTTCTTTTGAAACCAGGTCAGAAGGGATGAGGTATAAGGTTCAAATCTAGGTTAAACCTAATTTTTTTCATGTTCATATAAATGAAATCAAAAACCCCAAAATGAGTTACAGCTAAATAATCACGTTTGGCCAAGTTACCACTTGTGACATAGGAATTTAGCAGGCATGCTAACTAATAGCTGCATGTTTGGGCACCCAGAGCCTGCGTTCCTACAATAGCACACACCCTTTGCTTGCTTGGACACCCGATCTACCTAATGTTGCCTCTGAAAAAGGCCTTAGCCAGCCAGAACATGGGGACAGTGTTCACCTTCCCATTTTGGCCTTTTTCAGTACCCATGTCTTTGCAGCTGTGATGGTTTACTGGAGTGAACCGGGCTTCCCCTCAAAATCCCCAGCCCTGTCCCAGCTGCCTTGCAAGGAGTAACTTTCCCAGCAGCCCTAATCCACAACTCCAGCTCCCCTACATGCAGAAACTTAACCCACTCTCACGGGCTATGGTTGGCACCACCAGAGCCCCACCAGGCCATTCCTGATTCAGCACATCCAGGAGAAACATCAGTCCTTTCCAAGATGTGCAGCTGAGGTACTTTGCCGTCATCTCTAGTAGGAGGAGGAAATTATATTATACCAGGATCTCATAAATCGGGACTTAAAGGATTATTGGAGTTATTTCTATGGAAAACAGCAAGGCTGCCTCATGCACATCTCCCATACCATGCAGGCACAGGCCAGGAGTGGATTGCAGACAGCAATCCTTGTCTTCTCCAAGGAGAATGTGGGTAATGTTCCTGGCTGGAGAGGCTGGGCTCCAACAGGTTAGGTGGATAAACAGGCTGACAGTATTTGTTGGAGACGCCAGATGCAACAGATCTGTATTTGTTCTGCGAGCGGATATCAAAACGTGGCTCATGGACACACCTACATACAAAGAGGCTGGGACTAGTGGGATAGAGAGTGTGTGGATATGGACAGGCGTGATCTGGCAAAGAAACCAGGAAAATAATTGTGCTTGAAGAAGACAGTTGAATCAAGCTGAAGTTCTTTTCTCAGTTAAACAAAGCCCTGGGAGGAAAGGGATCTGGCTATAAACACTCTCAGGAAAAGAACTGCAACAGCAAAAATGCAGATTTGATCAAACCAAACTACTGCCTGAATTTCAGTTTCGTTGAAACCTGTGAAGAAACTAAAATGTAACATTTTGTTTTCTCTCCAAGCTGGTTTTTTTTGGAAATCTCATGTTTCAAACATTAACAGCACTTCACTACAAAATATTTTTCTTCTTTCCTTTCTTCCAATTTTTTTCAATGGAGCGTATTGTTAAAATAGTTGTTTTGAAATCTGCTGAATGAAACATAGAATGAAGTCCTCTACAAAGCTGCCTCCATGGAGCACCTCAAACTATTCCAACTCTGAACATCAGTGTAGGCTGCTGATACTGCAGTGGTCTCCCAGGAAAAGTGGCCAAATGCATGTGGTATGACCTGAAACTTCAGAAGTAGGCACTGACTGACATTTGTATTACTTCTTTAGTTTTGCATGACACGCTTTCCATTTTATTTACTGCCACTTTAATTTGTCTCCCTTGGAAGGAAGGTCCCCCCTTTTCATAAGACAATTTACCCAACTGCTACTCACCTGTTTGCTCTGTCTTCACAATGACATTATGAGATTGGTACATGTCACTTCCACACTGACCTGCAAGAAAGCAAATTGGTGGATAGGAGGTATGAGCATGAGCACAGAGGAATCAAATGTATTAGCTCCAAGCAGCAACTTCTACACCTGAGCTAGAGGGCTGATTTTGGAGCAGAAAGCATTCCCTCTCCTCCTCAACCTCCAGATTTCTGCCTTAACTCATATCCAAGAAATATAGCAATGCAGTAAATGAGCTATAAGCAGAATAGCAAACATAGCAAATATAATCTGCCAGGCAGGTTTCTGGGGCATGTAAATGACTTCCGAAGATCTCAGAATTCAGACCAATGTACGCATGTCTCTCTCTAATATCTATTTACCATTCCATTTTAGGTGCTGGAGGTTGCTGTAAAGCAGTTGTCCTGCTGTCCCAGCTGCCTGAGTGAATTCCTGCAGGCTCATACTACACAGATGTTCCCCATTGATATCAAACTCCTGGAAAGGTATGCAGTTGGCATCCAGTTGGTTGGTATCAAGGAGGTGCTGCAGCCACTCCCAGACTTGAAACTTAGTCCAGTACTGTGGGTGTATTTCGTGCCACTGGGTTCCATAAAAGCTACTGGACACTGGAAAAGAAAAAAAAAAATTACTGTCTCTGATAGCATCATAGTCACCAACAATAAGATCTATAGCCAAATTGTACATCTTGGAAGTCTACAGATCTGGACACTTTTCTCAGTCCTTAACATTGGCTCAGTAGCTATTGTTGGAGAAGATATTGTGGGAGTTTTAGCCTCAGTTAAAAAATTGGGCATTATTTCATTACCCACCCCTTGGCTGATTGATTTGCAGAAATTAATGTTGGCTAAATACACCAAAATTCTCTGAGGGAAGATACTTTACAGAATTACTGTTGAAAAGGGATATGTGGGAAAATCATTTTATTGTGTCAGAAAATGATAGAAAAGCCTTGCAAAACTCTCATAAGACAACGTGGAAACTTTCTTTGAATGAAAACTTAGTAGGGGCTAAATATGAATTGTGGGGTTAGAAAAAGGAAGGTTAAAAGCACTCTCATACTGCTCCACAGTAAAAGCCTATCAGTGTGGGCCATGGTTTCCTGACAGAGTTGGCATTCTGATGGTGCAGATTATTGCTGTGGTCATGTAAGGTGGTTTCTGAATGTAGTTGTAAAACTCATTTTTACTTACGGAAGCTGCCTAATTTTCTTGTTAGAATGTCTGAGTCTTTTCTTGGCAATCTCTTAAACTGCTCTCAGTTGTATGTCATTTCATGACAACAGTTTGCATGTGCAAATGGAAGAAATTGTACATGGGATAGGATCATTATGTAAGATAAGAGCAAAGGCAGGACTGCTTTGGTCTATCCTCACAGACTTCAGTGCAATTTATTCCCTGGGAAAGGAGGAAAAAGGTCTATGCCAGACAGAGGTGACGGTGAGATAAAATGTTCGCAAGTGCAAGAAGGGTTTAAGGCTGAGGGAATGAGAGATTACAGAAGGAGGAGAGATTGCCATGGCCTAGCTCTGCAGTGACCCCACTCCAGGATATGGCACCAGTCAGTTCCCAGTCTCCTCTAGAAAAAAATTAACCACACAGTGAGAAATACTGACAACACTGGATATTGCTAGAGGACCACAAGCACCAGAATTGGCATATTTTAGGAAATCACCTTAACTCAGGTGCACTAGACCTCAAGTCTCTTCAGCTGAGGTATAGGACAGTTTCCAAGTAACACAAAAACAATCTCCACAGTTATTTAGCTTTCTTTATCAATATTAGCCAACAAGACTTGTGTAAGTAACTTAGGGAGTTTGCAGGACTGTTCCTCATCCTCCCATTAAAGGATTTAGGGTATGAGTATGGAAATTATAAAAAGTGTGATATGTCAGGGAAAACCATTTGTTGGAGTTGTCAAATATGCCCTGAAAAGGGGATTCTTATCACTTCAGAAGGGTAAAGTGATTTCAAAGGCCACTAGAATCCTAATGTTAACAAAGATACTTTAGAGAGAGGAGAAAGTAGCTTAGGTAAAAATAAGTGAAGTGGTGAATTACTGTTCAGGCTGGTCTGAGCTTTTAGCTTCCTGTTCCTCTAAAACATAAGTGAATCCTGAGGAGTTTCACGCTGGAAATTTGATATAGACCCCCACCATTTCTCCCCATGAAATCCTTTGGAAGACTGAAACCCAGACATGAATTTTTTTCTGTATGACACTGTTATAGACAAAGAGGCACATTTGTTAAGTACATGTTGACGTATTCCTGCATATTTAGAAATTACATATGAAAAAAGAATAAGCATTTCATTAAGTGGGAGCTTTAATTGTAGGTTTTGTTGTAGTGTTATTTGGATCAGAAGGACAAGTGCAGCATGTGATTGTCTGCTTAGATTTTAAGTTTTACCTGTCCATTGAATAATGAAAAGAATTCCAAAATGATGTCAAACACCAATAGAGATATAGATTTATATATTTTTTTATACTGAGAGAGTATTTATGAATATATTTTTATATACATAGATATATAATCAGAAAACAGTAAGAAGAAAAAAAAGAGAAAAAATCAAAAGCCACAAGCTATCTAGTGCTCTAATGGCAGTCTAATTAGAAAGCTATCTAGTAATTTGAGCTGGAAAAGGAAATATAGCAAAGGAGCAAAAATACTATTCCCCTGGAAAGCCAGAGGGGTGATTAGCATTAAGCAGTAATGTTGGTTCAGAGGAAGCACGAGGGGTAAAGGTATGAGAGAAAGAAATCTGGACTGAGAAGAGAGAACTTCTGGCACTTTCAACACCATTAAATTTTAAGAAAGAGAGCCGGTAAGGAAACGAGCAATAAACAAGTCCCTTTTGCAAGTTCAGCTTTTTATAAATGAAGTAACAAATGAAAATTTTTCTAACCAGAAGTGAAACTCCAGTAAATTAGTACTACTGAAAAATAATACTCGTACATGCTTAAAGGTGTAGCAGCCTCTTTCCCCCAGCCTCCCATAAAAGAATACAGCTCAGAGCAGTTGAATTCCTCCTACCGTTGCATGTGGAATATCCGTCTGTCCAGGAAGGCTGCTGGTGAAGTAGATTGCTGCTGGAATTGATACTCATCCTGCCAGCTCCTTCCAAAATCATGATCTGTAAGTGAATCAAATAGCTTGCTTAGTGAGCGGTGTCTAGTTCGAGAGATAAATGGCAAAAAAAGCAAAAAAAAAAATCCACAGAAGGTAAAGCAAGGAGGCCAATTCCATTTGTAGAAGATACAACAGAAATCAAGAACATGTTGACACAACCCCTTTTCCACTGCCACAAAATCTCCTTATGATAAACATTACCATGATTAATTTGCATACGCAAGAAGCAAGTTTCTACAGCTGCCCATCCATAAATGAATAATCTGTAATCAGAAAAGAAGCCGAATGAAAAGACAAGGCTCCTGACAGAGCTATACATGAAAACTGCCAAGCTTTGAGAAATGAAATACTAAATAGTTTTACTTTTTTCCTTCTGCTTTAAAGAGAAATGTGATTTAAACATGTTCTTCCTTTTTATTTTATTTTCTTTTAAGAGAGAGAAAGAACTTTCCAATAATTGCAAATGAAACTATACAGTAGACTATAAGCCATGCTCAGAAAACCCTTCACACAGAAGGATACACATAATGTTACAGGGAGGTAGCCTTAACAAGAGAATATCTTTTCAGCTGACCCAGTTTCTTATCTATCTGTGTCAGCAGTGTCTGTAACACTTCTTGGTAACAAATATCACAGATCATACATTTCAACCCACAAAAAAAATCAGATGGTCAAAGATCTTGTAAATGAGACAGCCATTGTTGTAACAGAATCAATATTTTGGAGTGACACCACCTCCAAGACATTCCCTCTTTTAAACAAACTTTACTTTCCATGTATCTTTGCATTAGCACCATGAGTAAAATTGCCCTTTACTTTTTTATATTAAAAAAAACTATGACCTGGTAGAATAATGTTACATTTATCACATGCTTAATCATTCCAATGAAGGTGTACAAAATTCCCCAGTGATGGGTATTCTTGATGTTTTACATAATCTTTCAGCGGTGTAAAGTTGTAAAGTTTAAAAATATACATTATAACTAAAGATATTATTGAGGAGATTGGGAAAGTAATTTTTTAAACATTACAAAGGCTTTGGATTGTAATTCCTATATACACGGGAGGAAAAAAAAGAAAATCAAACCCCTGTTCAAAAATACTGAAAAAAAGCCGCAAAATCTGTAAAAACAAAACATTAGACATCAGGATGGCATGTGCATGCAACTAGACTTCACCCTAAAATTAAAAAGGTTATGAAATACAAAATGGACTTGTGAAGGGTAAAGTCACTGGTCTTGGCTGTTTATCCACTGAGGCCAGTGAAAAACATCCTCTGAAAGCACATCTTTACCTCCTACCAGTTCATGCCAGCACACTTTTTGGTAAAAGAGAAGGAGTCAATAAATGCTTACAGCTTTGGTTTTAAAGGAGCAGTCCAAAAATGACTTAGTTTTGTATTTTCCTCCATCATTTCAAATAAATCATGTGACTTAAAATTTACAAGTACCTATTTCTCCCCCCGCACCCGTCTACCCTGCTTTGTATTTAGAGAGAGAGAGGTTACTGACAATTGCTTAAAAAGCCAAAGCCTTAGGAAGTTTAAGAAGGTTTATCACAGGGAATAGTGCTTTACAGTATAAACTAGTTTAGGGCTTTTTTTTCTTTTTTTTTTTTCTTTTTTTTTCTTTTTTTTTCTTTTTTCTCCTTTTTTTTTCTTTTTTCAGTAGCTACACGGAATGGCAAAATCAAACCATGGATGATTTGGCAGTCACTTTCCACTTTAAATTCTAGCCAATCTGTGATTCAGTGACCACTAGCAAGGAGGATTTAATTTCTCATAGTAGGTATATAGGGTTATAAAACATTAACAATTTAGAGAGATACTTCTTGTGCTATTCTGGCCAAAGGAAAGATGACTATCACACCAGTCAGTACATTTTATATAAGTTAGGTGAAATTTTTTAGCCCCATGTAAAGGCCAAGTGACTTAGTATTGTGAGTGAAAATGTGTCAGGAAGCATTTGAATTCAATCTCATGATTATAAACATGCTTAGCCTATAACGTATATAAATTACATACTTGATGTGTAAGAACTTTAAAGCAATAATCTATGTTTGACAGTCAATACACTTCTGAGGTTGTACAGGTTGATGATGTATCAAGTTATTTCTTTAGATTTGGTTTAAATTATTAAAGAAAATTAGGTATGAATGAATGAAATATTAATGAAAAAGACCTTATTACAGTATCAAATAGTGGTGAGGTAGAATACCAGTTATTCTGGGAAAACAATAAAACTTGAGGATTAGGAAAACACACTTAGAAACTTAGTTTGCTGAATTCATTTCTTTTTAAAAAAATATAATATGCACTTCATATGCGCTTCATTACTTAATCCATTGATCTGAAGTCACCTTTACAGAAGCTATCTCAGAATTAAAAGTACAGTGTTATGTGGTTTTGTATCCCACAGCTTCTGCAGTTTCTGGAATTCTACACAGATTTCATAACTTGTACAAAAGGCTTACAAGTATGTCTGGAAAAACATGTACATATAAACTGAAATTATTTCTATGTAATTTTGTCCTGAAAATTCAGTTAATTTTTTCTTCTTCCTAAATAATCTGGTGAATTTCCAAACCAAAAGATCCTATGACACTTTGATTTGGCAACTGAAACTATGGATAGTTAAATAAACCAAATCATGTGTCTTGCATAGTTTTTCCAACCCAGCAGTAACTAAAACCAATGCACATTAACGGTCTGAAATGAAGAACTCTGATAGCCTCTTCCTGAGATCTGGATTTTAGGGTTTTTTCCTTTAAAATGTCCTCTCCCTGTCACAGTCCAGCATACAGTTGCTCTTCACCATATCCCTGAACAACATTAACATTATTTTCAAATAATGTCTATGGAACTTGCTTTACAATTTAATCAATCAATCATCCCCATTTTGGAAGCTAAATAAATTATCTCAACCTCAGTAACTTAATCAATTTCCAATATCACCTGTAGGAACAATTGTGTCTAAGAGGGAGAATTTACAATATGACATTAATCACAGAAGGACAACTGGATTTTGCTTTAACCTGAACTTTGCCGAACTTCTGAGTATTACTCAAGGAAAAGGTTTTTTGGTGTCTTGAAAATTTTCAGGTCACCTCCTTTGTCTTAATGCAAGGGTGTTCCTTACTTGGAAATCATTCTAGCACTTTGTTCAGGAGGATTATAAAGTCCTATTAACAACTTCCACACTTTTGCTTGGAAGCATACAGCATTATGCTCAGCAATATTTTCTGTTTGAAAACTAAACTGGGATTTTCTTCATGTCATCCTGTATATGCCTTTCTTTGCTAAAAATTAATGGAAAATTTATGCTTATACCAGTGGGTCATCCCATACTTGAAAAGATTTTGAGTCAGGATATTGTAAGCAGTGTGTTCTTCATTAGTCCAGGGCCAAATGCTCAAATCTCCCTGGTGTACAGACAAACCCGGTTAAAGGGTGTGAAACCTCAAGGGGAAGGACATATAAGATGTTCAGTTTTCTTTTAATTATATTCCATGTATCAAAGTGAATTGTGGAACTAATGAAGCCTGGTTTCCTATGAATGTGTATCTTGTGGTTGGATTCTCTAGTGTCTAGTAAGATGTGAGTGCTGATTGAAGTTTTTCCCACGGTTGGGGCATTCATAATATCTCATTGTCTCAAAGCAGTGAGCTCAAGCGTCACTCCTTCTTTCAGATCAAGTATTAATGGATTTTCCTTCTGTACTTGGCGGCCAGTTTTCATTAATCCTGTAAAAACCTCATATCTCTGGGACTTCTACCTCCATATCAAATTTAATTAAAATTGGCAATGAAACTCTAAGATTGTTACAGGCCAAATGTAAAAGCCAAAACACAGAATTACCACGAAAGCATTATTTCCTCTAGAAACCATATTAAAAGGGATTCTAGCTGAGCTGATATTTTGGAAAAAAAAAATAAAAAATCTTGAGATATATCTCTCTACTATGACATGGTGCATTATAAATGAAAGCATTGATGAAATATATTTGAGTATATAATCACATGTATTTTTATAGACATGCACACACACATGTCTATGTCTGTGCATGGCAGGTTTCTGTATACACAGTCCCATTCTGTTCCCTTGAAGAGGTGCCGTCTCTGGAGTTATAACACTACAGAAATAACACTTTACTCAGCCAGCACAGTTAAACGTAGTTGTGCACTGCTGTTTAGCAAAATTCTTTCTAGAGAGTCCTATTAGAAGGGATTAATGAATTTT
>VXBB01025230.1:45164-59089 GCA_013399915.1 Illadopsis cleaveri | reverse complement strand
ATTTATATATTTATATATTTATACTATAAATCACCATGTATTTAACCAAAAGATTTTCAATTAACTTGTGCCACCCCTGTGTGCTCCCAGCACTCTGCCAGGGCTCCCCTGTGCCCTGCCCTGCTCACACCCACACTCAGGGTGTTTGGACACACCTCGTGCCCCTCCATCAAAGCACTGAGATGAAGCAGCAATAATTATGGATTTAAATCACACAGTGGTGATGGTGTTTTTGGTGTATCCAACAGAAGCAGCTGGAATGTATATTATGGGATTTTTCAGCCTTCTGGTTGTTTCTCATTTTTACTGGAGTTTTCTCAGGCTTGTAACAAAAACAAAGACTGAGGTTTGGTAAATAAAGCATTCCTTTCCAGGGGGAAGGACAAATTGAGGGACTTCTGAGTTGACCACTGGAGACAGAGGGGTGTTCCTCTTGTCCCCCAATCCTTGACCAAATCCCAAAAATTCTGTAAGCTGAAATCCCCAAATAAAAGCCCCTTTTTCTTTTTCAGCTCACATCCTGAGGGGTCAGTGTGGTTCTGTTCGTGTCCCCTTGTGACAGAATGTCAGTGGGAGCTGCTGCACGGAGCTGTGTGAGCAAAAATCACATCTCAGTGAGCAAATACCAAAACTGGAGATGGGTGCTGCCAGCAGATGAGCTGATCCTGGTGTCTGATAACAGCATTTCTGGGAGAAACACCCAGTCAGGAGACACCATAAAACAGGAGAGCTGCACTTGCAGTTACAGGGCAGCCAGGCTGTGACACCACCACGTTTACACCACACATAAATCAGCTGCCCAGCTGGCCCTGCCTTGTAAAAGTGTCACTCACTCAAACCACTCTCCTCAAACTACCAGAGCTTTTCAGAATTATTTCCCCCTGTGCCTTTGGGCACTCCTGTTGCCACCTAAAGAGCTTCTCAGTCAAACAGAAAGCAAAATTCACTTAGGAAGTGTGCTGGCTTCCCAAAGGGAAAACCCACAGAGGCAAAGCACCTGTTTGTGCTCTGCTGGGATCAACTGCTTCATTCTCCCTGACCAGCAAACTCTTGGAGAAACAATTACACAGAACTGCAGGTCAAAACATTTCTTACATTCACAAATAGGTCTGTATTTGTAAAAACGTATGTGTTTGGGCTTAGCTGGAGTCTCCAAGCCATTTTCATATTTGGTTAAAGCATTACAGTACAAATATCCTTAAAGCAGACTCCTAAAGCAGAGAGTATTTGCCAAGTTTGATTGTGCCATGTGGAGCTTATTCCTGAGTTTCAGCTTAACCCCGTTTCCATGACTGGTTTTATCACAGTGTTCTGACTGTGTTATGTGGAGTTTGTTCCTGAATTTCAGCTTAACCCCATTTCCATGACTGGTTTTATCACAGTGTTCTGATAATTCAACTTGTATTTTCAATACCCATTCAATCCAGCAGTCTCCAGAGTACTCGATGCTAACAATGAATCCTATCCTGGGGATTGTTGGTGAAAACAAAAGACACCACCAGAGAACTGTAGCAGCATCTCCAGTGGCTCAGAGAGCTGAATTAATTTGTCCACGTTGACAAAGGGAGTTCATTAGACAAGCTCTGCTGAATCATGATGGGGAAACCCAAGAGGTGGCTGCCCTTGTCTGCTGGAGTGACTCCACCCTGTAATTGATGGCAACAGGAGTTAATCCAGCCTGGGTGAGCCATCCCCTCCTGCCAGGCTGCAGGATGAGGAGAGGAGCAGAGGATGTGCCCTCCCTGCTCACCCCCAGGTCACTGACAGAGCTCACCTGCCACAAAAATTTGTACTGCCAGGACTTTTCCTTTTCCTGGCTCCTCACACCCTGTGCAGCTCACCCCATCTCTTGAATATAATCTTATTTTTGTAATATTGATGGACAGCTCGGAACAGAATGTTTGCCATTATTCCAGGTAGTAATTTCTTGCATTATTATATATATGAAGAATCCAAGGTACAATGCAATTCGTTTAAAGAACAAATCTTTGCACACCTCTAAACACCCTTTCTGAGTGTGCTCAGGGTAGTGGGAAAGGTAAAATGTCTCCCACCAGGTACTCTGAGTAATCTCCATTAATCCTCCTCTCTACTAACTAATAACAAGCTGACAGCAAAGGTGCTGACACTATTTGCTGAGTATTTTTCTTGCTGAAATCAATCCCTAACAGTGACCACAGTAAGAGAGTCAGCCTTTTTTTTTTTTTTTTCCCCATAAAATTCATACTTAAAATAGCCATGAATCTTCTTAATGTGTCGTTTGACATTTGTTATTACTTGGCTGTGGACTGGCTTTGAATATTTTATGAAATATTTATGGCAGGAGGGGGGTATGGGATCCATAAGAGCAAGACACACACAATATGTGAACATTAGTGACAATTACCACAAGGGTAAAATTAGTATAATCAGCCATCACTTTCTTTTGAGAAAATACAGAGTTAATTGGTGGCAGGCGGATATTTCTTCCATTTTAAGACTGCAATTTTTTAGGACTGATTTTCATAGTTTTCTTCACTTTTTTTGCAGGATTAAACAAAATTCTGTTTAAATGTGAACTCCGGCTAATTAACTCATGGTAAACAGAGAAATGTCCCGTTTTCTTTTAAGAAATATTTTGCAGGTTCCCTTTTTTTGTCCCTAATAATTTGTCAAAAGGAGAGAAGAGTAATTATGTGCATCACATCCAGCTAATGTGCAAACAGACTGTGAGCAGGTGAAAGGGAAATTAATGAAAAAAAAGATGTTTCCGTTGTGTTTCTCAGAAAGTGGATTGAATTCAAAAACTTTAATTAAAAATTACTGTAGAAGCTCCATGATTAAAAAATATTCTCCAGCAGTAATGACAGGTCCCATTTTAGGAGAAGAAACACTGAGTCACTGCAGTGTCTCCAAAGCAAGGTGTGTTTGGGCTCCCCAAAGGAAAACCTGCACTGGCTGTCAAGGTGTAAAATTGTAAAACACCCTGTCCCAGCTGAGTACCATAAAATATATAAATTACCATAAAAACATGAATATACCATAAAATACACCACAAAGATACCCTGTGCTGTGGGGGGACATTGCCCAGCAGCTCAACCTCAGGCAGCTCCCACTGCAAGGAATGTCTGAGAAAAGGTTTCCCAGGCTGGATGGAAAATTCACCTGCTTTGGTTTGTGCAGGGCTCGAGACAACACAAACACTGGGAGGGGATTTTGCCTCTGGATTTATCTCCACTGCTGGAGCAGAGGCAGGAAAAATAAGTCAAAAGCTGCTGCTGTGTGTGCTGCTGCACCATCCACTGAAGTCGTGGATTTAATGGAAAGCTGGAGTTTGCCTTGCATGGCAAATCTGGAGTTACTACTGGTGCTGATGCCATGGGAAGGCTGAAACAGAGACTGGACAGAGCCAGAGAATAAAGGAGATATTTATTGAAAGGCCTTTGGGGTACACCTTGGGCAGGACAAGAGCCTGGCCAGGGCTGCACCCAAGGTGGACCCAAAATGGTCACAAAATGGTCACAAAACGGCCACAAAATGGGCACAAGGTCTCACACTTTGATAAGTTTTGGTCCATTTGCATATTGGGGTTGAATTGTCCAATTCCAGCTCCAGGCTGTGAGGTCCCATCCTGCTTGTTCCTCCCTCCAGCCACCCTGTTTGTGCTTTTGGGCTGAAAGTTGTCCTTGGTGTGCAGCAGGAAAAGGATTTGTTTTGTGTCCCTGCTGTGTGCAGAGGTGAGTGACACTGACTGTGAGCTCAGAGCTGCACCCCTGGGCAGCACAGAACCTGAAATACAGGAAAAATAAAACTTCAGGCATCAGTGCAACAAGACTTTCAAGGGACAGCAGGGGCTGAAGGGCCACCAAACACCTTCCTTTCAGAGAAATTTGGATTCCCTCAAATTACTCACATTTTTCAGCTTGTGCCCCTTTTAACTGGGCTCAAGAAAACAGCACAGTCAGAAGAAAACTAGTCTATAATAAACCAGTCTATAATGAGCTGGTCTGATTCATGTATCACCTAATTAATAATTGAAAGCACAAGGCCTGCTGTTGGTTTGACCTGGGATTTGGAGCCCCAAGGAGGTTTACACTGATCCTTTCCTTGCTGTGCACTTTTCCCTGCAGGGAGATTAGCATCTTTAGAACCACATTTATTTATGTGAGTGTATTTATTTATAAGTATCAAAGGTTTGTTCAATTTTTAAACAATTAGAGTCAAAGCCATTCAATACCAATTTTGCCTTGCCCACTAACACAGTGTTTCTCATGCAAATACTTGTGCCACTGTGATTGTGTTCCCTGGAAATCTCGTGGGGTTGGGTGCTTTAACACCTCCTGGGATTATGGCATAAAAACAGCAATGTATTCTGCATAATAACACCCCATCAATGTGTTTTGTGGCTTTTATCTAGGAGCAGACCTAACGAGTTCTCTCTCAGGAAAAAAAAAAAATAAATATTTAAGCAGATAATGCAATTCCTTTGGAGGCCCAAAGTTCTTCTCCAAGTGCAGATATACAATTTCCATTAGCATTTAAAGGAACACGAAATGAGGAGAGCTCTCTGAGCCCGTTTCATTGGCTGTTGGGAATATCCTGGCTGCAAAAATGTTAATGTTTTTATGTATTACCTCCATCTGCTTCAGCCCTGTGAAACTTGGCTCTGCTATTTATAACTATGAATATGTTTGAGTTAGTGTATGTTTTGCCTGTTCTGTAGGCACCACTCATTTTCTTGCAGGAAGGACATCTGTCACTGCTTTCATTATTAGCAAAGGGTCCTTTTTACCTCCTTTTTGAGTTAGAATATTGATTTTTTTTTTTCCTTTCCCCCCAGCACTGCTGGTTTGCACAGTGTGTTGTTAAACCACCCCACAAATTTAAACCCTTGAAAAGGGGGTTGGTGGTGGCAGTGCTGACACACCCTGAGCTGCACCACCCTGATGCTGAATGGATTGAGCCACACTGACACCCCCCAGCCCGGGCCTGAATTCCCAAACACCTCCAAATACTCTTTCAGCCACATATTCTGTGGTGATATACACTGCTTGGACTCCAGAGAAGTTCTCTGAAATTCAAAGAGGCTGTGGAAATGGATAAGCACAGCTGAGGTGCTGGAAACCTCTCACAAATCAATCATCCCAGGTGTGAACAGAATTTCCAGCTTGGTTTCCTACATATTTGATTTCCGTGGGTTCCTTTGAAGTTGAAATC
The DNA here is from genome assembly GCA_013399915.1 of Illadopsis cleaveri. Lineage (NCBI taxonomy): Eukaryota > Metazoa > Chordata > Aves > Passeriformes > Timaliidae > Illadopsis > Illadopsis cleaveri. The sequence goes on along the minus strand of VXBB01025230.1, from coordinate 53,893 downwards.
TCTTTTTGTTGGTAACATCCTTGCCCTTGAGTCTTTCTTCTTGCCTAAATATTCACTCATTGCCCGTAATCCCTTTATTCTGTTCTATTTTCCAGCCACCCCTCCTCCCCTGACACGCCTTTCAAAGGCCACTTGTGCTCAGGCCCATCTGCAGGCACTGTCCCTCCTGGAGTTTTGTCTCCACTTGCCTCCCACAGTGTTGGAAAAACCCAATTCTACAGAGATGGGGCAGCTGAGAGGCTTTTTAAAAGATTTTATTCCATTATCAACCTCGTAGAATGGTGAGACACAAGAGAAGTAAAACTCAATGCCATTCTATCAGAAGCCAAACTATTTCTTTGTTATAATATCTTACAGATGTTTTTCAGCCCATTATCTTTTTCCACACAATGCTGCCAATACTTCTAACACCAATCATCGATTATTTCTATTAATTTATTATTTCTATCATTTATTATTTGCTATTATTTCTGTTATTTTACCCCACTTGGTCTCACTACAATGCATCTTCCACAGCTCCAATTCTCCAAAATATCTGCTCTGTTTGCAAGGACATCGTTTGAAACTTGTTTCCAGCTCAGTTTCTCTCTCAGCATCTGTCCTGTCCCATGGCCTTTCCAAGTGAGCCCTCCTGACCCCAGAGTGTGCACACAGGACTAGCTGAGCTTTCAGTCAGGCTTTGAGGATCCTCCACAAACCCATTTCCCACCCCACAGGAGGTGGAGGAGCTGGAATTCCTCTGGACCATTTCACCAGCCCTCGGGACAGAAATGAGCTGGTGGAAGTGGAAGCTCCAGTGGAAGTGGAAGAAATGGAAATGAAGGTGGAAGAAATGGAAATGAAGGTGGAAGAAATGGAAATGAAAGTGGAAGAAGTGGAAGTGGAAGAAGTGGAAGTGGAAGAAATGGAAATGAAGGTGGAGGAAGTGGAAGCTCCAGTGGAAGCTCCAGTGGGCTTTGAGCTGCTCTCAGGCCATGCCCACACCTGTCCTGCAGCACCCCAATATTCTCACCTCCCTGATCACCTAAAATTCACTGATTGCTGCAATGGCACACGGAAATTCAACATAAAACATCCTCATCTACCTATTCCTGTGGGGAAAAACCCCACATTGCTGCAGACCCCCTGCCAGTGTAACAGTCTGGTGTTTCTGGGGTAATTATATTCCTTTTAACAGTCACTAGACCAGGATGTCTTTTTTCATGGAAGATATATGGAAAACATCACACACACTTTCCCAGGCCTTTTCTGAAGCACAAAAAAATTGCAATCCAATGAGGGCCTGGAGGCATTCTGCCTTCACTAATATTCATACATGAGAACAAACAAATGTGGATTTTTGGATCGTAGCCAACTGAAATATCACATCAGCCTGTGGTTTCCTTTGGAATGATTAAATATTGTACCAAAATAACTTCAGTGCTACTATTCAGGGGGAGAACACGATGAGGACAAAGCAGAGAAAAATAATATATGTATCAGTGGGATTGCAATGGAGGCACCCCTGCTTTTCAGTGCATTTTTTCCCTGCTGCAATGAACTCCTCAAGGCAGGCTGGGGTATCCTGAGCCCAAAATACCAGGTGGGGCAGCTCGTGGCTTTTCCCAAAGGCTGGCTAGAAAAGCCCCATCTCACCTACAAAAGCCTGTTGTGGAAGTGAGGGGGTTAAAAGCAGAACCATTTGCAGCTCTATTTGGCTTTTGAAATGCTCAGATTTCTGAGATACTCATCAAAAGATGAATTCAGACAGTGTCCTTGAGACAGTTAATGAGATATGCTAATTCAAAATAAATGGGTCTGGTATGAATTCTTGATAAGAAAACATCTGCTTGGATCTGCTGCTCACTTTCCAGGGAGGGAACTGATAAGGAATATGTGGCCATCTTGGAGGCAAAAGTTGAAAAGAGCTGATTGTTTTTCAGGTTAGCCCTGGAAGACATTTATTTCTTCTGACTTCTTTTGTATACAGGGACTAAGAGAGGCAGGCCCAGGGCCAGGAAGGCACGCAGTGAATGAAGGGGAGCCCACCTGGCCATCAAACCCACGGGGCAAAAAGCAGCTCCAAGGCACCCTGTGTTCCCTGTAGGATTAAACCCTTTTCTGACCCTGAGAGGGGGACACTGAGAGGGGTTTTAAAAGATTTTATCCCATTTTCAGTCTCATGTGAAGGGTGAGACAGTACAGGTGTTACAGTTCACACCATCACAATCAGAACCCAAATTATTTCCTAATTACAATTCATTATAAGTGGGGTTTTTTTTGCCTATCAGCTTTTGCCACACAGTGCTGTAAATGCCTTAAAGGCAATCATCTAAAATCACCCCTCAGGGGTTCTGCTACAGTAGAACTGCCAACAGAACCACCAACAGAACCACCAACAGAACCGCCAACAGAGCCGCCAACAGAGCTACACCTTCCACAGTTCTATTTCTCCAAAGTGTGCAGTCTGTTTGCAAGGCCATCCTCTGAAAATTGTTTCCAGTTCCATCTCTCTCAGCAATGTCTGTCCTATCCCATGGCATTTCTAACTCAGCATTTCTTATCTCAAATTTTGCACACAGATCCAGGCTGTGTGAGCTCTGTCAGGCTTTGAGAAATCCCAACAAATCCATTTCCCACAGTTCCCCAAACAGCTCTGTGGTGTCTGGCAAAGGGTGGATGTGGCCTGAAAGTCACCAAAGGAGCAGACACTGAACATTGAACATCCCCCTCGATACCTGCAAAGGTGTCACCCTGATTGTCACCTGTGTGACAGTGTGGGTGGCAGCCAGGGTGTTCCTCTGGGTGAGCCCAGCAAGGGCATTTCACCTCCCCTGCAGCAAAGCAAAGAGCTTTACAATACATGATATGTTTAATATAAAGTATTTACTGACGTTTTAGTATTTAAATAAAGTATTTACTGACAATAAAGTATTTATTGACATTTTAATATAAAGTATTAAATGACTTTACAATACAGATGGACATACAGGTTTGTGTCCTGGGTGTGCTGCAGGTTTTACTATTGGGTTGGAATAATAAAAGAATCAGAATAATCAAATAGTCAGAGAAATAATCACAATAATCAGTCACAGAAATGTGCTGTCTCATTTTATACAGACATCCTGGCATCAGCCCATTCCCTGCCTTGGAAGCAGCAGCTTGGATAACACCTTGTGGCAGTCACAGAGCAGCAAAAGGTGGCAGGAGAAATCCTGCTGCTCCCAGCATCTGCTCAGCCCTGCTCCTCTGAAAAGGAGGAATTGCCATCCCCAAGATGGTCACACTTTGTCCAACAGCACAGAACAGGCAGTTAGAGAGAACTGGCTTGCAGTTATGACAAAGCTTTTGTGGGGCTGGAGCTTCACAGTCATGTTGTGGTGTAGTGTACATGCTACAGAATTTTCCAGAAGTTTCAGAGGTTCAAGATTCAAAGATTATTTATCCTGACCTTTCAAAAATTTCTGATCCAGATATTTCTATTATTAATTTAAGTCCATGCACCGTACCTGTTGCAGGGTTTTGCTGAACACTGTCAGGCAGTGTCAAAATCTACTGGGCATTCAATCCCTGGCACTCAATAATATGAAATTAGGACTTTAATTCCCTTCTACCTCACTGTTCTTTTCCAGCAGCACTGGGCAGCCAGGCTGTCCCTGTGCCTGAGGGAAGGAGGAGAAATATTATTTACACTCACCTAAGCCTAACCTGGGCTGAGGTTGTCCTCTGTGGCAACCTGTCATCAAAATATGGATGAAAGATCTTCTTGCATTGTGACATTTCCTCACCTCTGCCTGCCCCAGCTTTAGGGGCTGTGGCAAAAAGTCAACGAGCTGCCCTTGCAGGTCTGAGCTCAGGCTTTAGATTTTCCTCCTCTAAAATACCTGATGCCTCCAAAATGGATCTGAGAGGGCGTTTGGGAAATGTGACAGTACCTGCCTGTGTGCTGAGTGCCAGCTCTCTGTGGTCAGGACACACAGGGATTCCTGTTCCCTGATTTCATGTCTAAGAATAGATTCCTAATTCCTGTTTCTGTCTGGTAAAATCTAACTGCTCAAGAAGGCAAACCAGGTAATGTGACAGAAAATATCTGTTCTTCGCCCCTCATTATTGTAACAATCACATTACATGAATATTTCTTTTTTTCTTTAAAACGTTTTGTCGAGGTAATTTTTTTGGCAAAAAGATTATTATGATATAACCATAATAGCATGGTTTGCTACAATTGTTGTCACACACATCATCTTTCCTTGTCATATTTTCACTCTCCTGTTGCTGAGTTGCTTTGTTCAGTGCTGTGTGCATGTGCAGTCAGCATCGTGCTGAGTCACTTCATCAGTGAATCAGAGATATTTTTACAGCCCAGAATTTTATGTTTGGGCTGGGAGCTTACAGCTCTCACTAACCTGAGCTTCAAACCCACTCTGTTCATGTCTTTGACGTGGAGTTTGATCCCTGAGTTTATTTGTGACAATAAACAGAGGCTCTTATCACAAATTGTATGCACTGATGGTGCTGGGCTAGTTGTAATTATGAAAGGTGATTTCCTCCTCAGTCAGTGCTGCTGTTACTGGACTTCATGAATAAATGATTTCTACCAATACAGCAAGTTCTGTTCCCCTCAATATTTTGTTTAAATGGTGTGAATGTCAGTACTCAATATATGAAATGCAAGGAGAAATGGTCCAAAATATTCTATACAATTCAATTAGTGTTTATCAAAACTGTAATGCTGATTCCAAACTCTTACACATGCATAATGTAAAATGGGAATATCTGAATATGTTAAATTTGTCTAGAAGGAGGTTTGAAATCAGGTCCAGATTTCATCTTAACTGGTATTAACCAAGCTTTCATTAAGCCATCTCCTTTTTACTTAAAAACACAGAGTCATATCTCTAGCTGATACAAATCAGGAGCACTTCCAAAGCTTCATTATATATGTGATTTACAGAGGCACAGAGAATCCATTCTCAAGTCATCCAAGTATGAACTTTACTACCTAAAGGACAACAGAAGTCAATTTATATAATGATTGCTCATGAATTCATGAGAGAAGGAAAATCTAGGCTGCATTATCCTTCACACTGGATAAATTGCTTTCTGTGCCTTTAATAAGTTGAGCTAATGACAATTCATTAACATGTTTATATATTTAGCAAACAGTCTATTATATAATCTCAAGATCCATTCTGAGGAATATCCTCGCCATAATTCCCTTTGCTATATCTTAATTCAAAGGTTCCACTTGCACTTTGGGCTGGATTGCAGAGTTCTAACAAGGCACACACACAGCCCTGGCCTTTCTGCTGCCTGTACCTCCTTAATTTCCTTTATGAGCATTCCACTCACTGCTGGAAACACCTGAATGGAATGGGAGCTGCTCGTGGGCCAGGGTGGGGATGGAGGTGACCAAGGGAGGAGCNAGGTGGGATCCAGGCCAGATCTCCCCGTGTTTTTTCTGGGTGACAATTCTGTGCTCACTAAACCCTGCAGAAACCTGCAGCACACGGACATTTGGCAAATCCTGCCCGTGCCTGTAGTGCCATAACAAACTGACATATTTATGTACATTTTATCTCTTTTTGTGACGCCTCTCGGGGATATGATTTTTCATTGTTGTCATAATCAGTCAGTCAGAGAACTGGTGCCTTTCCACAGACAGAAATAATGCATTGACACTGCCTGACTGCAATATATTAAAATTTAAATCACCCTCCGGTCTGCTGTAGGAATCGTATTAACTGGTCCTAAACACACAAAAAAGGCAGTACAATAAAATTCAGGGGATGATAAATTACTGATGTTCTTTCATATTTCATAAAGAAAAGATTTTATAATAGCCTGAAGTTTACTCACTAAATGTTTATAGACGCTGAGATAATTTTTTTCGAAAATCAGAATAATATTCTAAGTTAAGAAGACGTTTCTCTGACATTTGCCATCTTCACAGCCTGGCTAAAAAAACCCAATTTGCAATAACTATAAACATTCAATTTGGGGACATGAACAGCTTAATTGAGGAAGTGTGTTAGAAGCCAACAAGCCAGAGTCACAAGTAGTGACTTGAGCTCCCCGTGGCAAACCCACCACGATCTCAGGATCAAACTGTAGCACCTTTGTTTCACTAATTAAGTGCACAGTGGCAGCAAAAATTATTTTTGTTCCCGTATTGAGCTCCTGCAATAGAAAGCTGCATGAGCCTTTGGACTGAGATGTACGTGTGAATTAATTTGTATAATGGTCCAGGAGACACTTTGCAGATTTCTGCTCCTTTGCTAGACAATTTTCTACCTGAAAATAACGTGCATTTTCAGTACATGTTGCTCTAGTCCAATTGCCTGGGTCCTTTCTATTTTGGTAATTTCAGTACCTGTGTTTAAAACAGGAAACCAGTCCTCCATTGTTAACATGTCTGTTTGAGTAGAGAGAAAGGGGAATTTGTGGTGGTTTTATTACAGTTTATCTTCATGTAGCTATGTTTCAATCTGGGTTTTGGCTATAGAGAATCGAATAAAATGCATTTTAATGCTCACATGAAAGAGCAGCTGTTACTTCCCAACTCCACCTTCTACATGTGTCTGCCTTTCCCTCTCCCCACCGTGGCCAATAAAGTGTCTCTGGCCTGTTAAAACAGAAATCAAACCTGAGCTTGGCTGATGTTTTTTGAAATGTGTTTTAAAATAATCAGTGCTGGCTTTGGGAAGTTTTGGGAAATTATCAAGCAACCTCTTGTGAGATTTTTAAGGCTGTGGGACAACCCACACTAAAACTCTCTTATTACATTCATCCAATACACACAAGTCTTTTGTTTCCTTCTCTGAATTCTCCTAAATTGTTTTTGATAGAAATAAAAAAAAGGTTCATAATGAGGTCCAAAAACCAACTGCCTTTGCAGTGGGCAGGGTGGCACAAAATGTCAGATATTTTTCTCTCTCCAGCTCAGCCAACATTCCTCCTCAGCCACGTTGATGTTCTTTCACAAGCTCGGTGTATTTTCAAAGTATTTGCTGCAAATGCATCTTAGACATTTCCTCACTGCACTGAGCTGCTTTACTAAAACCCAAACCCAGCAAATCACTTCATTAAGTGCAAAACCATGAAGAGATTCCCTGGAGCTCCGTGGGAGTGCCTCGGTGCACACCCACCCCTCACACATGGTGTGCATTCTCAGGGTTAGAGGAAAATTGCAGAGAGCTGGCAGGACACCGTCTGTGTTGGCACCACTGCTGCAGCTTCTGAGTTTGGAGTTACAGCTTTGGGCTGACAAACTACAATACTGCAGCACGAGGGGAAAAAGAGTAAAGGATCGTGGCTCGAACCCTGCCAGATGGAACGTGGAGACAGCTCAGGAGAACTTGCCAAAAAAAAAAAAAAAAAAAAAGTGTGTGTGCATGCATGTGTGTGCACAAACCCTTTATGAAATTAAGCAATCTCTTGAAATCCCTCCACTTCAAGAAGCTTCAAATCAAACTCACTTTCACTTGCCAACACCGAGAGAAAGTTATCACCATTTATATTCATATGCACATAAGTTTCATCCAGATGGTTTTACACACTGTTTCCTGTAATCTAATGCCTTTTTTTTTTTTCTGCTTGTGAATTACAGAGGGATGATCCTGGTTATGACAATTATATTCACACTTGTAACTGCCTGATGAGGGCATAGGTAAATGCTTTAAAGCCAACACATTAGGTCCAAACCATCCACTTTCACTAATTATCTGTCCTTTGCAGCTGGTCACCCGGTCACAGGACATTATTTCTGTTTTAAATGCGCAGGTAAAACTTTCTAGAACAGCAGAGGACGGAACAAAAAGCATGACATTCTCAGAGAAATATACACTGACTTCTGAAAGAGTGGGGAGCTGATCCCGAGGATGGTGATGGGCTGGGAATCATTCCTCCCACCAGTGACACAAAGCTGATCCCAGGGATGGGGATGGGTCGGGAATCATTCCTCCCATGAANGGGATGGGTTGGGAATCATTCCTCCCACCAGTGACACAAAGCTGATCCCAAGGATGGTGATGGGCTGGGAATCATTCCTCCCACCAGTGGCACAAAGCTGATCCCGAGGATGGTGATGGGTTGGGAATCATTCCTCCCACCAGTGGCACAAAGCCAAGGCCCAGCTCACCCTCATCTGCATAACTCCAGCTCTCCCAGGGAGACACAGCAGTTTACACCAGCCAAGAGGATCTGAACTTCTGCTTCTTGTGTCCCTGCAGGATTCTCCTACTGTCCTGGCCTTTTTTACCTTGCATAAATATGTGTTAATGAGCTTTAATTAGGGTAATTGCATCATAGCTATTCTGCTCACACCTTCAGTGGTATTAAAGAGATTCAGCCCCTTCAGGTTTTTTGCTAACGATGCTGGTTCACCTGGAGAGCAAAGCAATATTGCCAGCTCTGATATCAAATCTCTTTTTTTTTTTTTTTTTTGGAAAAAATTAAGAATTTGGTCATGTTTTGAACCTGCAAAAGTGCCACTCCTGTGTCTGTGCCAGAGAAACTCCATTTCCCACACCTTAGAAATGGTTATTTCACTTTAATTGTGCCCAGAGATGGAATCAGTTTTAATACAACACAACAAAAATCTATCCTCACTCTGAAAAAGGCTTTTCTATGGATATATTTACATATGTTACATCATATACGTGTGTATATATACACATATACATATATTTATATAAATATTACACGTATTTTTATATATATATATATAAGGATTTTATATATAGATGCTC
>VXBB01025230.1:5159-25032 GCA_013399915.1 Illadopsis cleaveri | reverse complement strand
CCCCAAAAAAAACCACAAAAAAAAACACCCAAAAAAAAAAAGACTTTGTCCTGGATTTGAGTTGGTTTTGATTAAAAGTGGCTCTGTTTGGAGGAACTCAGTAACATATTCAGCATTCAAACAAATAAAGAATTGACACTTTATATACAGCAGCCAACACTGGACCTTGTTTCCTTGTGTCACAAGAAAAAAATTAAACAAGTTACATCAGAAAATGGGCCACAACAGGATTTGCTCTAAACACTACACACAATATCAGCCATTTGTACAGAACACAGCTGACACACACACAGAGTTTTCTGGTTTATGCCTCACTTCTACCATTCTAAATTGATTTACAGCCCCATGTGAGACTCAGAAAAGAGCCCCAGGCAACTCCATCCTGCTCACAGACTATTTGCAACACTGTGAATTCCTCAATTTGCCCATTTAAAAACATTTTCCCTTTTGCTTCCTTTCAATAACGGGTCTCTGGAGGGAGTAGGGTGAGAGAGATGGGAAAAGAGACAGTTAATGGTTAGATAAGTTGAGATACAGATAAGTACATCTCCCTCTCCTGCTGCTGATCCTGGAGGTGCTGTGTGCCTTGGCTGGGGGAGTCTCTGTTTCCCCCTCACCTGCCCTGGTAAATACAAGGAGAGATCCATGGGCAGCATCAGCATCCCGACCACGTGTGACTCCCCCAGCCACAGACTGCAGGGAAATGAATCACTGAGTCTAACTACAATTGGGACTTCAATTAGATCGACTTTTATTAAGGCAGAAGACTTACAAAAACAGGAATTTTGTGTATATACACATAGGAAAAGCCTTAAAAACGAGGCAGAGTTGGTCCATAAAGGAGTTTGCTTATTAATTCCTCCCCTCAGCGTAACACCCTGGCATTGCTGGATAACTATCCATCTTCCAGTCCAGGAATTAGGCTTGGAGAAATGGAACAGGGAAAACAGAGACAGAACAAGAACCAGGGGGAGGAGCCCAGCATTCCCACCTGGATCAAAGCTGGCATTCAGAACAGCAGCACAGCCTGTTTGCACTGCATTCCCAGAGGGAGACCAGACCCATCTCAGCACCACTGGAGCTTCTACAGGATCATCTCTGCTCCACCAGAACCACATCTGCCACTGCAGGAGGGTTTATTTGGACTGACACCAACACCCTGAGCAACAGGGGGTCAGGCTGTGCTCTGACTCTGGCAGGGTTGTTTTTTTGTTTGGTTGGTTTTGGGGGTTTTTTTTGTACTGCTGCATTTTTATTTTAATTTTCCTAGNAGGGCTGAGACAATTCCATCATCCCATGGGGAGATGCTCCACCCAGGGGGAGGAGCCCAGCATTCCCACCTGGATCAAAGCTGGCATTCAGAACAGCAGCACAGCCTGTTTGCACTGGATTCCCAGGGGGAGACCAGACCCAGCTCAGCACCACTGGACCTTCTACAGGATCATCTCTTCTCCAGCAGAACCACATCTGGCACTGCAGGAGGGCTGGATTGGACTGACACCAACACCCTGAGCAACAGGGGGCCAGGCTGTACTCTGATTCTGGCAGGGTTGTTTTTTTGTTTGGTTGGTTTTGGGGGTTTTTTTTGTACTACTGCATTTTTATTTTAATTTTCCTAGTAAAGAACTGTTATTCCTATTTCTATATCTTTGCATGAGAACCCCTTAATTTCAAAATTATAATAACTCAAAGGGAGGGGGTTTATATTCTCCTTTCCAAGGGAGGCTCCTGCCTTCCTTAGCAGACACCTTGGTCTTTCCAAACCAGGGCAGTGGGGCACAGCCCATCTCCACCACCCCGTGCAACCCCTGAGTACCCCAGCAGCAGCTTCTCCCCACATTTGGCCCCACTCACATTATATTCCTAGTCCCTACACCCCTCTGCTCTTCTTTCATTAAAACCTTTCTGGTTTTCCAGGAAACAACCCTTCAGTTTGGTGTGAAGGAGTAACAAATCACACGCCACTGACGATTTTTCTTTTGCAGTCAGTCATGTGAGAAACGTGTTGATGGTGAAGATGAAGAGCCTTTTTTTCCATGAGTCATAAATTTTGAATTAAAAACTGCAATATTTCAGGACTGTGGGTTTTGGGGAACAAAATTGCAGTTAATCATAAAATCACAGAGTGATTTATGTTGGAAGAAAAACCTGTGGGGGTTGTCTCATGTAACCTCTGTCCCTAAGCAAATCAACTTTTACCTGGACCTTGTCAAACCTGACTCACAGCCTTGTCACATAGCTTTGCCAAGCAGCTGCTCTGTTCTGGGTATTTTTCCCTTTCCAGTTACTTTTTTCTATAGAACATGTACAATACCAATTGTACCTAAACAATTCTATACCTTTATCACTTTAAAAGGTGCCAGGATTTCTAGAAAAACACAATTTTCATAGGAGTCCAAGTGAAAATGGAACATCTCTGAGACCACCCCTTCACCTCTCTGTGCCTCAGCTTCTCATCTGCAGACCTGTGACACCACAATTTCCCTTCTCTGCCTGGGAAATGCAGGTTTAAAGCTCTTCAGGCAAGAATTCTCTCCAATGATGCTCATGTACAATGCCCGAAGCTGGGTGTGGACTGTGACCCCCAAGAATTCTACAAGAAAATACTGGGAGGGGGAAGAGGAGAGAGAAAAGTATTTTTGCATATAAGAGAGAAGTCAAATACAGCTAATTACCCAGAGCTTCCCATCAGGCTCACAGCCTCCCACCGTGGACACTCTCAGTGGTTGTTCTTTACTTCTGAGCTCCACTTTAATCCCTCCTCATTTCTCCTCTTTCATTCTCAGCCCGTTCAGGATCCTCATGGTTTTTTGCCAACTTATTTTTTAATGGGGTTGTTAGCATCCAGGAAGCCTTGTCAAATAATCATTATACAGCTCCTTTCAGGGACCCCCGTGGCTGCTTCCACTTGCTGTGCATCCCCCCCTCACCCCTTCTTCTCCTTCCATTAGCAGGGGAGGGATTTCTCTTACTGGGAAAGCTTCAAATTAAAAATCTGGCTGTTTGACCCTCTCCTGCACGCTCCTCCAAAAGCCTGGCTGCTCTGGCTGCCTGATGGTCCTTTTACATGATTGCATTGTCTTTGGCAATTCACATTTACACATCAGCCAACAAAAAAGGCATTTGTAATTTTTTTTTTCCCTGGAGTAACAAATTGAAGTCTGTCAGCCACGGGAGAACCATAAACCCGCTGCTCTTTCTCACCCAAATGGAAGAAAGGTGGTTTTTAAATGAGACCTTCAGCCATTTCTATCTCAGAACATCTCACTGATTGCTCACCACCCACAGATCAGCCCTTTCAGTGGCTGTTGCTTTTCAGAAATGCTGAACAATGTGTGTTGCTGAATCTTAGTGCTTTGCCCATCTCTGCTGAAGAGGCTGCATTATCTCCCTATTTGGATATTTCCTGCTGAAAAGCTTCCATTGTGGCAGATTTACTTTTCGCATAGTTTCCCTGTATTTCTTTCTAGTTTCATACATAGAGGAAAAATCATCATTTCCACCTAAAAAATCTTTATGGGCAGAAATTTTAGGGTCCCAAAAACCCTTAAAATTGAGGTGGAACAGCAGAGAGGTGGACCAAAGTTTCAGAAGATCTTATCTCCCACAGCCCCACTGGGGACTGGTGGGTTCTGTCAGACTGGGGCCCTTGTGCTTTAACCTTTTGCAGCTCTGTGAGATTTGTTGCCCCGGGGTTTGAAAGGATTTTAAGGAGGTTCACCTGATTCATGTTAAAAACAAGATATCTCAAAAGGTTTCAAGAGAAAGCTCAAGAACTTGAGAGGGCAGAGCCAAAACCAGAGTCAATCCTTCCAGGACTTGCCCTTCCTGCTAACCAATTTCCACTGCAGAGTGCAGCCAGAGTTTCCACAGCCAGGATTTTGAACATACTTTACCTTTTCCAAGTTTATTCTTGGGGTAGGACAGGCTTGTCAGACTCCTGACATTTCGTGGGTTAGCTGAAAAAGATTATAGTGTAGAACTGCTTTTTATTTTTTTTAGGTCTACATTTTTTGAGAGGAAGCTCCAGAACTCTGAGAGTGCAGAGCCAAAACCTGTCCTTCCAGGACTTGCCCTTCCTGCTAGCCAATTCACACTGGAGAATGCAGTCAGAGCTCCCAGAGCCATGATTTTGAACATAATTTACCTTTTCCAAGTTTATTCTTGGTGTAGGACAGTCTTGCTAGCCTCCAGGTATCAGCTGAAAAAGTTGATGGTGCAGAATTGCTTTTTATTTTTTTTTTAGGCCTGTATTTTTTTGAGGGGAGAGAACCCAGAACACGTGTACAACTTCATCCATTTGGTGTGATGCTTTTCCAGAGACTCAGGGAGAATGTGCCTGAGACAGTCAATCAGTTGGCATTCCTCCATTTTTGGCACTGTACTACTTGCATTTTTGTGACAAACACTGAGGAGATCAGCAGAGCTAACTGGCTGAAGAGAGCTGTCACTGTCAGCATGGACAGGTCCCACAGACACGCCTGAGGAAGGAGTTTTGTTGCTGTTTCTTCAGGCAGAATTAAAATCAGTCTGAAACTGCTCTGCCATTAAAGGAGCTGGAGCTGGGGCTGCAGCAAAGTCACAAAAACACCTTTGTGAGCCTGTTTCTCCTCAGCAGGTCACACTGCTGCACGGGTGAATGGAACGATTTGTATTCACTCCGGGTCCCACTTAATTAGAGATTGACCTTGGGTTTATTTTTTAGCATTCAAAGCCCTGAGAAATCCTGATCCACCCTGGCTTATTACACTAAGGAGAGTCAGTTCCCCATCTCCAGGCCTGCACAGGGCACTCTGCTTTACACCTGCCCTGAATTTTGTGCCTTAGCAGCCCAGCAGAAGTGCAAATAATTGTGCTGAAAGCAGAATAAATACACCATTATAATACACTGATACCTCCCAAGGGATCTCTGCAGGTCATGGCAGCACAGCAGATTGCACAGAACCATATTCTTGAAAAAAAATTCACCCCTTTTTGGGTTGGCAAGTTGTTCATGAACCAATCTTGGTTACTACGTATTTATTTCTGGTCCATAAATATTTCCCAATTCGTTTCCATGAGTTACTGTCAAAATGTTAGTTTGCAACCAGCTGATAGTTATGAATATTTGCTGCTCATTATGAATGCAGTCAGACAGGTCACCAGGGGTCTGTGTTATTGTTTCTGCTTTTGCTTTGGACAACTGTTTTAAAGAGGAGATTAATGAATCCCGATTCGAATGATCTAAAGAAAAAAGAATCCAAGTGACAATTATCAAGTGAAAAAAAAAACAAACAACCCACTCTGTCAAAATTCTTGGCTCAGAGATGGCAGGAGTCCAAGAACTAAAAAGTCACAATTAGTAGAGCCTCACAAATCACAGCAAACAAAATCTTTTTTATTTTGTCCATACAAGTATTCTCAAGCCAGTGCCTTTAACTATTGTTTAAAAAGCTACAGTGCCAGGCATCATCCAGCATTCTTTTAAACGTGGCAGCTATTGTTTCAAACACTAAAAATATTTATGTAGAAAGCAGAATTTGGTAATAGTTCTGAGCACTTAGAAATACACTAATGAGCCTTTGCAGAAACAGCTCTTCTTGACTGGTTATTGCAACAGCTTCACAAGAGGATTGCCATCCTGCAGAATTTAACAACAGTGCTCCTAAACCCTGTGAGGTAAGCAAGTGAAAATGGTTAAAGTTCTTTATACAGGTTCTCCATCATAAAACTGTTAGGAATTAAACCATTACCAGAAAACTGTTAGGAGTATCTGGATTTGCAATTTCACTTGCACAGGTCTCAAAACTACGACAAGTTGTGTTTTTGAACTGATCCCTCTTTGTGTAACCACCCCGCTGATCCCTTAAGAAGGAAGGATGTGAAAGCACCAGTTTCATGAGGAACTCCATATTAAATATCAAGGCTGCAAATCGAACTCTCAAAAGCTGAAAATGCCACTGATATCCCCACTGGTTCCTCACTAAAACCCTCCTGTCCAAGCTGTCTGCAACAGTCACCCAGTTCTGCCAAACAAAAACCTGAAACTTGGAACAGGATGTGTCTGGTGGCAATTCTGATCCCATTTGTTATTACCTGGCACCACGAGATATTCTGTATGAAAAAATCAAATGTTTAGCCAGCGTGTGCAAGCACAGGAAATCTGCACTGCAAGGGGAGTGTCAGCCTTGGCCTTCCCTGGGCCAGGACACAGAGAATTCTTCCCCTGAGCCTTTCAACCAAAACACAACCATGAAATTCAACACTCCAGAAAAACCCAGTTTCTCTGAATGGCCAGATGAATGTGAAAGCAGCACGGTTAAGAACATCAGTGGATGTTACAGGGGATAACAACAACCATTTGAGTTCAGTTACAGCATCTTCATTACCCAAATTTTGGCCTAAAGGCAGGATTTAACCCCAGACAGCTCTGCAGTGGATGTTCTGCTGAATGGGGACTTGAGAAAATGCTGTTATATGGTTTATCATGCAGAGAACATCAACTCATCACAGAACACAGAAATCTAAGAATTTAATGCAATTTAGGAATGAAGCATTTGAGGGAACTGTCGGTGAATAAAGAGCAACGTTAGGCATCAGGTACAATTCCAAGTATTTCCAAATTAAACATGCCACAGTCCAACAAACCAAACAAGGACTACAGGAGTTCACCTGCTGACATGTCACTGGGATTTGCCCTGATGCTGTGACAAGTGTCACATAACTCAAGAGAAAATCAGGAATTTTGAGCAGTCAGCAGAGTGGGAAACCTGACAGTGCCCCAGGCTGAGGAAAACCAAAAATGAACATCTGTTCATTAAGTGATCCCTGTCCATACTGTGCACTGAATGGAGCTGGGGCTCAAAGTCAGAATAGAATATGCTCATTTAACTCAACTCTCATCATCAGAGACACAACACTGCACAAGCCCCCCTGATTCTCTTTGTGTAAAAATTCACGGCCTTGCCTTTGGAAACCAGTAAAATTCTTTTGTTATGGTTGTGTGTGTAATAATTACACACAAAGCCTTGTGATGTGGTAGGAGGCCTGAGCTGGAAAAGCAGCAAAAAAAAAATGAATCTTCACAAAGCTTGGAATGTGACAGACTTCACCAGAGGAAAGCTTAACTTTACATCTTTCTGGGAAACCTCTCCCATGGCACTGGTTTAATCCAAAAGGTAAGATCAGGTAATGAAAGGGTAAAGAAGAGCTTTAATGTTTAGATTATAGGTCTGGTTGCTACAAGCGCTGTGAATTGGCTCTTCAATAGGAAAAGGCAGAGACAGACAATGGATGAGGCCCTGAACAAGGTGGTTAAATTGAAAGCAGCCCATGTAAGTGTCCGTGGGCCTGTCACAGTGAGCGTGTGAGGCAGATGGGCTGGGGAAAAGTGGGGCTCAGCACACACCAGCAATCACAGAGGCACTCTAATCAGGACAGCACTCTCAGCCTGCACCTCAAAGGCAACAAAAAGTGTTGGCTGTGTTTGACTGGAGTGAATGCTCCTTGGATTCCACAGCGTCCTAAAACTTCACTCAAGGTTCTTCTGGAGAGGATAAAATAAAGTGGCGTGTGGTAATTGCCTTGACGTCTTTCAGGAAAAATCAATAATGAATATGAGTGAAGGGTCAGAGAGGAAACAGATCCACTGCTGGGGCTAACCTAGAGGGTTTAAATCAAACTAACTGGATTTGATAAACAGTGAAGTCTCTCTCACCCATGCATTGTAGGTGAACTTGGTTATTTTGCTGCTGAGAGTGAGGTGTTAATTCCATGCTGGCAGCACCCTCAGGCAGGCAGGACACAGCTGACACTGCCCTCTGGGCACTCAGCTCTGCAGGGACCCTTTGGAGTCCTAGAAACTCAGGATTTGGGGTTTTGGTGCCCAGTAATACACATGAGTCAAGCTCCATCTTGCCTTACATGGGCTTCTTTGAATTGAACCATCTTGTTCAGGGGTTCATCCATTGTCTGTCTTTACCTTTTCCTATTGAACAGCCAATTTACATCTTGATTTTGGGTGTTGTCTAAGTCCTTCACCTCCTTCCTCCTCCTTCTCCACGGGTTTGTGTGGTTCTCTGTAACTGGGTGATGGAGCCCACATTGCAGACTCCAAGTGGTCAGTTACTGGGTTTGAAATAAAAATAATTTGGATGGCATTTCAGAATTGGTCAGGTTGTCCTTGACAAGACCTGGTAGAGATAGACAAGCTCTCCATGTTACCTCATTCTTCTGGCATGCCAGATTGAGCTCATGGCTCATGAGTGTGTAAACACTGTAAATAGATAAGATATGATAAACAACCAAAACTGAACTTGACTCTACATTTCCCGTGTCTTTCATCCTGACCTCAGCAGAGATAAAGGAACCAGAACTGTGACAGGGACCCAGAGCCATGCCACCCCTGCCCTGTGTCCCTTTCTCTGCAGGGATGGGCAGTCAGGATCAATTAATTATTGTGTCTTGATTAATTATTATTGTCTGTGCTCAACAGACACCCAAGCCCAGCAGGCAGGCTGGAAAGTGCCTGTGAGGGCAAAGAAATGGTGAGCCAGGAGAGGTGAGGGTGGTGAGGAGGGGGGAGAGAATGAAAAGATAATTCTGCTGCCCAAATGCCTGGGCAGGCTGAGATGCCTCTGGTGAGCTGTCACCTTTCCTGCAGATGCTGCTGATCCTGGTCTCCAGGGCATGGATGAACTTCTGAAAGCTTTTACCTCTGCACTGGACATGCAAAATAGTGAGGTGTGTGGCTTGTCTTTTAAATCACCCTGAGAAAGGGTTAAATGTGGCAAAATTTCATCCCAGAGCTTCACCCTGTGCTGGACTGAAATTGCACAAAGCAACTGCTCTTCTTGAGAAAATGCTGTTATGTGGTTTATCATGCAATCAGCTCATCACAGAGCACAGAAATCCAAGAATTTAATGCAATTTAGGAATAAAGCTTTCGAGGGAACTGTGGATGAATAAAGAGCCACATTAGGAATCAGGTACAATTCCAAGTATTTCCAAATTAAACATGCCACAGTCCAACAAACAGAGCTTGATACTCAGGATTACAGAGAGGGGAAAAACACAAAAATGATTACTCAAGATGGTCCACACATCCTTGACACTTGCACTGAGAGGAAAAATTGCCAGAGATTCTCCTCTTTATTCTCTACTGAGCAAATTTTCCTGTGCTCCTGTGCACAGGGATAACTGTTACACCCCAAAGAAAAAGTTATTTGTGAGGGCCCCTAATTAATGGAATAACACTGGCTACCAATAAAACACATTTTGCCAGGGTTCAGACCCTGGCAGTGATCTTTTCCTGGGAGAGTACAGAGCTGATGCAAAGTCTGTTCATTTTGCAGCTCAGACATTTGTTCCTCTCGTTTTCCAAAATGAACATCCAGCCATCAGATGTAATTGTTTACCAAATCTGATGCTTTTATATAGAGTCATTCTGGAGCCTGAACAAGCACAAATGAGGCAGAAATGCAGCACAGAGAGGAGGAAAGGAATTGCTCCGAGGATCTAAACAAGCCTTCACTGTACTTGGTGTTCTTCCTCAAACACTGCAGAGTCTGGGGCTGCTTTTTGTACCTTATTAGCACCATCTAAGGGAAGAAAATGGAAATCACCTAAGGCTGGACAGAATTTGTAAACAATGGTGAAATCTTTTCACTCTGGTGAAAATCTTACCTCAAATGTTTCAGCTCAAGAGAGACAAAAATCCTATTTTAGTTCTCAAATGACTTACAAAAAAAAAAAATACTGATTAAACTTATCAGCGAAAAAAATCAGGACATTAGAATGCAACTGGTGGTTTTCAAATTGAGGCTAATATTGATATGCAGAACCAAGAAACAGTGAGGGTTTTCCCCTCCACTAATAGTTCCACATTAATGGAAGAGGTGTGGGACGTGATGTCCCACAGAAGAACTGAAATAATTCATTTGTGTAAGAAAAGATTGCAAATTTTTTTTTTTTCTCAAAAATAAGCTGATATGAACTTTGTGGGGAGGCAGGGAGTGGGAGCTGTTAACACCCATCATATCCAAAATAAAAGCTAAAGGCTTGGATTCACAGCCATGGCAATTGGGTGTGACAAAGAGTCACCTGATAAATCAGCTTGGAAAGCCAATGCAGCAACTGGCTGTGGGTGTAGAAATTCCCATTTGCCACCCAGTGGGGTAATCACTGTCCATCTTTAACCTCCTTGCTTCAGTTCAACTCTGTTCAGCTTTAAACATTTGTATTTCCATCATAAATATCCACGATATATCAGTTGTATAAAAATATAAATATAAATATCACTGGACTCAGTTTGTGCCTTCACGTTGTCTTTTCCTCTTGGACTTCTGTTTGTGAGTTCCCAAGTCCTTATGTCTTCGGTTTTAAATTGAAAAAAAACTATTTTATGATTGGCAATTAGAAGTTGGTACAAAGATTCTTGAATATAGAAACAATTTATCAGCATGTGAGTCATGCCGGCATCTGCTCCCTTTGCAAAATAAAGGGACGGCCAAACACAGAGTGAAATAACCAGAACATAAAGAAAAAAACAACAAACAACGGGTTCTTCGATGCAACAAATAATTACACACGGCCCCAAAGAGAGGGAAATCCAGGCTAGAGAGAAGAGCATGGCACTGTTTGCCATGGCTGAAAAGACAAGGTCTCTCCTAGAAAAATCCTGCTGCTTCAGTTGCCTCTGCCCCAGGAGATGGAAAGTGCTGTGGCACACACAGGAGCCAGCACAGTGAAACAGGAAAAGGTGCACCAGGAAGTTTAAATGCAGCAGTGGAGGAAACAAGAAAGATTTTCTCCTTTTTCATCCATCTAAGTTCATGACTAAAGCCTGGAGCTGCTCAGTGTGCTGCACAACGTGTGTGTTGTTTACCTACAAAAGGTGATTTCACTTCCTTTGGGGAACAGCTTTTGTTTGACACCTACCTGCAAAATTACCAAGCACATTGCTGGTGCTTTAAAAACAACAAATTGTTGTAATAACAGCAAATTGTATTTGTGACTGCACTCGAGATTGATCAGCCTAAAGTTCATGCCACAGCAAAGATTTCATTTCCACTGAAAAAAGTAGTAGGATGCTCCTCTACAATGGACCCCAATGTGCTTTTATAAACTATTTTATATCTTTGGAAATTATGTTCGTCATTCAAGGGCTGCATTGACTCCAAATCCTCAGGATGCTCCAGGAGCACATTAAGTTTATTACTTTAGATTAGCTTTTCAGATAGTACTCACAGTGCATTTGAGCTAACAGCTCTGCAACCCACATATTGAAACACATCATTTTGTGAATCCCCAGACTCACACAAGTGTGTTCTCCTGCACACTGACAAGGCTCCAGTGAAGTTATTGCATCTTTAACAATTTCTGCCAAAATATAGGGGTTATTGTGAATTTATGACCCCATCAAAGTCAGTGAAAATCTCCACTGGTTTCAACAGAAGCAAGTTTTTTGCCACCAATTTTTAGAACTCCTCCCTTTATCTCTGCACCATCTTCTTTTTGCATAACCAGAGGATCAGCTTCATCCAGCTAATTCCACACTGAAGCTCAATGAGCTCTATATTTGCATTTAAGGGAATGAAAGAGGTTGCCTCAGGACAATTCAGGAACTGCAGCATCCCCACCACACAGGAAATCTTTTTCCCTCTCTCTGTAAACAGGGTGAGTCTGCTGCTGACTGAACTGAGGAGACTTGGGAGCCTGGAGGAAGCTGAACGTTAGAAAGAGTGCACAAAGGTAAAAATTCTGAGGGGATGGTGACTCAAAACAAGTGGTCCAGCCTCTGCAAGCAAAGCTGAAGGCAGAAATGCACAAGAATTGAGAGTTTAGAGATGAAGATGAGGGTGAAGGATTCACTTTAACCCTCCTGCAGTCCCTGGCAGTGCTGGTGCAGGTCCTGGGCTGCAGAGGGAACATCCTTGCACTTCCCAGGAGAAAGAGCCCCAGGCAGCAACATTTATTTATTTACCCAAGAGCACAGTATTACCTCATTCCATTGCTTAACTGCTAGGAAAGTTTTCTGAGGTGTAATCCAAGTATCTCAGGCTGCAGACACACATACAAAACCAGCCTATCAGGTCTTTTCCCAGCCCACCGAGCATAAAGGAGCATGTTTCTCTTTGTAGGATCTTTCTGTGTATTCAAAGATGTTGCAAACCCTCCGTTTCCTTTCCCCTAAAGCAGACTACACCGGTTCTTCCAGTGTTTGACATCTTGTAAGGGAGACAACAACCTCAGCAAAGGAAACCCCTGGGCATTCCCCCTGGCTGAGGGCCAGTTCTTGTCTTAGAAAACTGTGATAACAGCAGCACAGAGGATGGAATGAACAAATCCTGTGTCTTAAACACAGTTCTTGGATTGTCCCAGAGTTACCTTTGGCTTGGTGAGGTGATGTTAACTCGTGTTTAGTTCATGATGGAAAACCTGCAGGTTCAACTAATAGTGAGTAGCTAATTATTCCTTAATTAAATACTGCACTTTGGGATTTTATCCATCCAAAGTTTGCATTTGCATGAATATTTGCCTNATAAATATTTATTGCTTTTATTTACTTTAAAGTAAGCAAAGTAAATTTCTTTTCTACAGTTTCCTTCATCTAAGACAAGACTAGAGAGAGTGTTTTGCTGGTCCAGAAAGGAATCCTGGGGTCCCTGAAATCTGTAGTCAAAAACCTGCCAAAAACACATCTTAAAATATNCTTACAATAAAGACAAAGGTAATAAAATAAACTTCTTTTTTCTCCCTCCCACTGAGTTGCCAGGTTTCTTTCCTCATTAACACCGTATACTACACCCTTGATTTGCAGCCTCACTAAACTCCCACAGCTTTTGTCTGTAACAGAATTATCAAGTTTGTTTTAAAGACAAAACACAGGTATTTAACTGTCAAAAGCAAAGTTCAAGCTGGCAGCTTTCTGTATTTCTGCCATTAAAGATAACAGACCTGGTCCTGTGGTTTTTGTTGGGGTTTTTTTTGTTTGTTTGTTTGTTTTTTCACTCAAGGAAATCTCTCAGGTTTGAATGGGAATTTTGAGTAAGCAAGGATCCATGGTGAAACATGCCTTCAAAGCCCTGCTACCCCATCCAAGGGCACAATAAATTGCTCTCACATTGGGAGTCTAAGGAAGATGAAGGGAAAGGAATCCTCCCCTCAGTCTGGCACCCCAGCGCTGTGTTAATGAGTTGTAAGGATCACAGGAGCAGCCAAAGCACCTCTCTACCCTCCAAAGGAGGTTCTTTCAGTGGGGGCAAAGCTGAGACAGAATTAAACACTGTCAGAACCCCCATTTTTTATGTACGCAGCTGAATATTAATATTGGTGTCAGGTCAGGTAGTTACCACCTACTGTNCTGCAAGGTGACCACTGACCAGATTTCACCAAAATCTGCACGTTCCTTTTCTGCAAGGAAGAAAAGTTCACTCTCTACAGGAAGATACTCCTGAAGCTCTTTCCTAGGAGTAATTTTAGTCTTCCATAACCTTACAATAAAGACAAAGGTAATAAAATAAACTTCTTTTTTCTCCCTCCCACTGAGTTGCCAGGTTTCTTTCCTCATTAACACCGTATACTACACCCTTGATTTGCAGCCTCACTAAACTCCCACAGCTTTTGTCTGTAACAGAATTATCAAGTTTGTTTTAAAGACAAAACACAGGTATTTAACTGTCAAAAGCAAAGTTCAAGCTGGCAGCTTTCTGTATTTCTGCCATTAAAGAGAACAGACCTGGTCCTGTGNCCCCATTTTTTATGCACACAGCTGAATATTAACTTGGTGTCAGGTCAGATAGTGACCACCTATTGCAGCTCACTAAATCCAGAGATCTCAGTGACAATTCTCTGCTGATGACCACGAGTGATCAGAGGGCACAGCCAGCATGGTGCAGCCTTGATTCCAGTCAGCTCTTGCAAAGCTCCTCATTTTCAGGGTTTTTTCACCTCTGAATAAACCCTGGTGTATTCACCAAACAAGCCAGAAGCTCTAAAGCAGATGTTGTTTTCCAGGGTACAAGCTAAGCCAGCTACACCGTTATTTATCTTGGTTCTAGAAGCGAACAGACCCGTGTTTATCCAGCTAAGGGAGTCCTGTTTCCTTTCCTGAACATCCCATTCCCACACCCGCTGCAGTTCTGCCCCGGGGGATGCTCCAGGGCAAACCAGCATTCATTTAAAAGCAGTGAACAATCTACACAAGCAATCGACAGCCCAAAACTGGTGAACTTAAAACTGGACCTGACATTTCTAGTGCTGGTAACCTCAGTTGTGAGCTGATTCAGCACCGAGATTTTGGTGTCCACTTTCAGTTCTCCAAGTGACTTTTTGTCATCAGGTGACACCGTCAACAAATACCTGTTTATAACGAATACAACTGCTGCAATCATCTCGTATTCCCCTTCTCTTCTGTCTCTGTGTGTTATCTTATAGCCTGACATTTTGCTATTAACAACAGCCCATGGAATGAAAAAGAAACTAAGAGAAGAAAGCATCCATATAAATAATCTGTAGGGCAAATGGAGACAGAGAAAGGAAGAGGTTCTAAAAATGTCCTAAAAGCCGGTTTTATAAAGAGAGCATACAAATATTGTACTATAACACACCTGGAGATAACCAAATTTAAAATCTTCCCCCCTGTCGGGAAGTTGAGACAAACACCCTTGAGCCTCAGGGCTCATGTAAGCCTAGTCAAAGACACCACCAGACCAAGTATTAATTAAAAAAAGAATAAGAAAAGAAAGAGAGAGGTCCCTGAGAGCACACAGCCCCACATACAACAGGTTGTACCATTTCTCAAACACATCTCAAAGTTTATCCTCCTTCTCATCTAAATAATCAGAAAAATAATCAGAAAAAAAAATCAGAAAGATCACCTTGGTGCACACAGAGGTAGCCAAGGAAGAAACCAAGATTGTCTTCTATTTTTTTTTCCCCAATTAAAGCTTATATAAGAAGAAAACAGAGCTTAAGAATGATCACGGAGTTCTCCCCTCCTCCCAAACATTGTTTTCCACTCTTAAATCACTGCGTGCCATCTGGATGAGCACCTTATCACAGCCAACAGGGGGGATCGGGTGTTTGTGTTTATATTTGCATTTATATGGCATCCCCAGCGCTGTATCTCAGAGCAGTGACAGAGCAATGAATCACAGACCTGGGGAGGGGTGACATCACTGGAAATGCTGGAAATGCTCCGGGTGCTAATTAATCCTGGCTGCAGGAATCCAGAGACACAAGAGCCCGGCCTGACAGATTGGGCTCTGCCTTGCAGTTTGGAGGAGAGCTCAGAGAATTTACAGAAATTGCTCTGGGAATGCCTGACAGCATCTGATTGAGGGGATGGAGCAGCACAGCCCTCCCAAAAGACAGCAGGTGTTGAAGGTGCTTGACCAAAATGCTGTGGGCTTCAAATGATTTCTTCTCTTGTTTGAACACATGAACAGACTAGGTCTGAGATATTTAGGAACCCAGATCAGATCATTTAGTACGAGGGAATTCAGAAAAATCACTGAGAGTGCTCAGGAGGAAAAAGCCCAAACAAACAAATAAAGCCACCAAAAAAAAACCAACCCAGCACCAGAAGTGCTCAGCTTTCAAAGGATGTCCAAAAAAAAAGGTAAAATTCAGTCTGTTCCAAGTCTGGCTCAGGCTATTTGCAAAACCTGGATACAGTTTGGAAAAACCAAGGGATTATCCCTTTTTAATTTGCAATTCAAAGCTACAGACTGTACAATTTGAGACTGCTGAGAGGAGCAGTGAGACCTGTCCTGCTGCAGGGATCAACCCAGAGATCCTGCAGCTCATAATGCAGCACATCTGCCTGCTTCCCACAGAAACTGAGACACTCCAGGGTCACCAAAGCCACCCTGTGTGCCAGCAGGAAGGAATTGCTGCGCTGATGAGAGAGTCAGGATTCCTGCAGGACAGCCTGACCCTGTTTTACACCACAAGGACACAGACTCTGAGATTCAGAGGGCTGGAAATGACTCCTTGATTTTTGGGATGTGTCTCCCTTTTATACTATTTCACACAGACCAGTTGGATTGGTGACACACAGACAAACCTCTTCACTCACATTGCTCAGAGCAGAGGGACCGCAAGAAGAAGTCCCTCCTAGGGAGAGGAATGAATAACAAAGGTGCAGTTACAAAAACATTTCTCCTGTTTACAGAAAATTCCCTGGGAAAAGAATTTGAGAAAACCAAAACACCTCAGGCATGGAACCAGGGCTACAGACAGACCCTTCCATGAGATGGGAAGGAGTGGGAGGTCTCCAAACAACCTCTCTCTGTACCTCGTGCAAAAAAAGGTTTCCACATCAGAGCCCCAAATAATTCATGTTCCTCATTTCTCATCAGCCCTTTCTCATTCCAGTCCCCCCTCACACCAGCAAACTCAGTCGTACTGCTGAGCCTGCAGACTGCTCTGATTAATTGCTCTCATTACAAGCTCGTTTTTTAAAATTTCCCTTCATTTTAATGCAGAACTTCTCTCTGGAACCTGACGTGTAATAATCAAAAAAAAAAAAAAAAAAAAAAAAAAAAAAAAAAAAAAAAAAGGCAGTAATAAGTATGAGAACGGGTCCCAGTGGCTGGTGAGGAGTGGCGGCCTCAGCAAAGGGAGAAAAATGAGGAGGCAGCCCCTGAGAGGAGCGGAGCTAATGATGAGCAATGACCAGCCCAGTGAGCTGCAGGCACACGGGGCAGGGGCACTCGGGGCAGGAACAGTGAGAGGCAGAACCGCAGGAAGGGAAGTGCCCTACAACACCTGGACACAAACCCTGCTGCTGCTGTACGGGCCGGGGCAGCCACGGGGCTGCACTCCCAGTGACAGCAGAGACAGGTCTCGTTATTAAAATGGCACCGTTCCAGCAGGGATCTGCTCTGAGATAAGGGAAAAGGAGATAAGAGCCCAAGCAGCTCCCGGAGGGGAGTCAGAGGACTTGCTGTGGGCTCACAACCACGGGAAAACAGCAAATATCACCCTTCACTTCAACACTGACAAACATTCCCTCTGAAGCAGAATGAATGTGAATGGAAAATCCAGAAATGAGGGGGACAGGAATATTTTTTTTCCCCTAAATGGATGAAATGTTGAAGTCGCTGAACACAGCACTCCCAAGCTGTTATTCAAATGCAGTGCCAGTAAAAGGGTGCATGATGATTGTTCTTTATGGACTGGTTTCCATAAGTTCAATACTCAAAAAAGGAATATTCCTCTACATCAAGCTTAGACTTCTGCTTCTATCACAACAATTCAGCTGTTCTGTGGTGGAAACAATAATTTAACTTACCTTGCCCCAGCTGATTCTGGAGTCATCCTGTTTCTGTGAGTGTGTTCAAAGTTTCAGGGTCACAAATCAAAGGTTCTAAACAACCACCCTTTACTCTGGAGAAGAGAGAATAAAGTCTGTCTATTTTATTGAATAATTTACTGTTTGTTACTGGGTACTGCTTGCTGTTTGAATAATACTAACAGGGTGAGGACTGCAGGAGCAGAGTACCGCTGTAAATCTCCAAATACAAGGATGCCATCAGGAAGAAGTTTCCATTTTCTCCAAACAACTTTTCCATTTCCTCGCTGGCAGACACAATTCAAGGCAGCCATCGTGGGCTATAGCCATAATACAGCTCCTCCAGCTATGAAAATGGGGTTGGAAAATAAAAAAGTGATGCAAAAAACACGGGTCTTGCATCTAGTTCTCCTTATATCTGGTGTTCTTCCTGTTGTAACAAAAAAAGAAATCGTTTGCAAGGCAGGCCACGTGTAAAGTTATGCTAATTTAAAACACAGGAGCACCTAACACGAGGTAATTTTGCAGTTATTAAGTACTTACTGAACTCTAACTTCAAACCCGAATTTTTTTGCAATGCATAAAGGAAAAAGCATTCCTGTATTTAGTGAAATGGATAATTAGCTGGATGCTCAGTAAATAGCAAGCTTGCCCTTGACTTTCCTTGTCTGCTTAGCAGCCATTTAGGGATGCTTGACTAACAACCAGCTCACTCTGTGCTCACTCCCTGACAGCTCAGGTTCCCTGACATTCCTCAGCTGCTCTGCCCTGGTGTAGGCTGCTGAAAAACAAACATGTACCGACTCCAGTCCTTTGTGATCATTTCCCAGCCCTTGTTTTTACCAGTTAAAATTAGTTCTTTGAGATTTACAGCCCGGAAATCCCACGTTCTCTGACATCTGCTTTCAGAGGGAGAGGCAGTTCCTCCAGAACGCCCAGCCTGACACAATCAAACACATCTCCTCTAAGTCCAGCTAATCACAGCCCTGCCCTTCATCACTTCAGCTTTTCCAGATAACTCCAGACAGCATTACATCTGAGGATTGTTGAAAAGCTCAGTGTAATCCAGTGTTCAAATAACCCAGCTCAGAGCCTGCTCATCAGCTCGGTGCTGCTTTCTACAAACTCGTCACTGCTCATTAAGGGTGGTGTCATAATTTGGTGTACAAAGTTTCTGAGAACTTGCAAGTTGCCTGGATAGAGATCAGTGTCCTGGGGACCTTGGAAATGCCTCTGGGTTTCTGGTGTTAATTTTTGCCATTTTAAAATAGCATTCCTCAACCCTTTAACATTTACACATCCGTGCATGAGACCAATAAATGCACCTCTGCTTTTGAGAAGGTTCTTGATATGTGAAGCTTCTTGATGAACTAGCTAAAATCATCCACCTAATTATTTCTCTTATTTGGACAGGATCTAAGATTTAAATGTCTGGGATTTAAGTATTGACCATTGTTGCAGCTGTTTTCAGAACAGAAAGGTAGACTGAACACCAAAGCTTAGTCTGCCATCACCCTTTCTCCTGCAAATATCAATCCATCCAAGCTTCCTTTGTGCTTTCCAGGAATCCTGCTAAGCAGACAGCAAAATATGTGATAGGAAAGCCCCCAGATGCTCTCATTAAAACTTGCCCATGATTTTTAACATTATTTAATGGAGAAAATAGTTTTTAAAAATCCAGCTATTTTCAGTTTATTCTCACCTTCAAAGCTTGCTCGCCTTCAAAGAGAATTTCCACTTCTCCTGAGGATTACTCTTTAAATCAAGTATTATGAAATAATATTAAACCAGTTCATTTGCAAAAATAAATAATTAAAGTCGCACTAGGTGCAAGAAGAGGAGGATGACTGATTTGACCTTTTAATTAAATGATGAACAGTAGTCAGCAACAACACAGTGAAATGACAAAGGAACAGTGACCTTTTTATGTCTTCACTAAGAATGGGAACAGGGCACCATCAGCATTTAAATCTTTTCAAATTGTAACTCACAGAACCACTCACCTCAGAAATAATTCATAATTCCAACCTTGCAAGTTCAGTTTCTATATGGAATGCACACTCTGCCCAGTGCATGGAAAAACAGCAACTCTCCAAAGTGACCAAGAGGAAAAAGGTCAGCCTGTCATATTTCACCAGCATTTGTCTTAAAGTCCACAAAATGTATTCCTCTGAAATGGATGGACTCTGCTCTGGTGACTCTGTCAGAGCCTTTATAAAAGTCACCAAAGTGTTGAGATACAAACTGGATTTCAGTGAAGCCACGAACATTGAACACTGCAAGTGAAGGACAGTGCAGGGCTTTCTTGCCCAGCTACAACTCCACTCTCACAAAAATAAAGTCAGAAATAAAAAAATTAAAAAATAAAAAAGAGGAGGGGGCATGTCTGCACATGAGCTGGTTAAAACACACAAATTAATTTTTCATTTTTTGAAGACTCTTCTAAGTTTCTATATTTTGAATTAGAGCTTTCAAATTGAATTTAACCCAGCTTGAACAATAGGTTAAGGTCTCCATGTTATCTGAACACAAGGAATTTACAAGCTGGGAGTATTTACCCCCTGAATGAAGCAGAGATAAAATAAAATTGAAACA
>VXBB01025229.1:723913-836501 GCA_013399915.1 Illadopsis cleaveri | reverse complement strand
ATGATTCTGTGATTCTGTGACTTAGGCCTTAGGTCACTTGCAGAATTGGGAGTGAATCCTAGATCAGCAGCCCTTCACTTAAAGGAGTTT
Source organism: Illadopsis cleaveri (assembly GCA_013399915.1). NCBI lineage: Eukaryota > Metazoa > Chordata > Aves > Passeriformes > Timaliidae > Illadopsis > Illadopsis cleaveri. Next base: position 836,411 of record VXBB01025229.1, on the reverse strand, counting down.
TTTTTTCTCTCTCTCTGTCTCTTTTTTTTTTTTTTTTTTTAACAGTATTTCTTCTCTTACTGTTAGAGCATGGGATACTTACATAATTCTGGAGATGGCTAACTGTCTAAAACACACTTGACTAGACAGTGTGTCAATGCAAAAGAAATTTAGGGAGTGTTCCCATACATCCCTCTAGTTATTTAAACCTGTATTTGGCTAGAAATGCTATTTGATACATACAACATTTTCAGAATAATCCTTTTCCAGAAATTTCATGGCTGAAACTGTTGCCAACTTCTACAAAATAATGAATTGACTCTTTATTTGTGGGGTTGAAGCAAGACTTAATTTCCCCTTGACATGAAAGAAACAGGTATTAATGAGACAATTAGCTTCAAAACAATTTGTTAAATGCTGTGGTGAATGCCATGAAGTTTTTGAAGAAAACTTAGATGTCCTATTAAAAAATATACTCCAGGCAAATGAGTTTTGAGTCTCATGGCTTAGGTTATACTCCAGTCAAGCTTGATAATTATACTCTGGGTCTTCTAAAATTATTTTTTCCATTTATTCAGTATTCTTTTCTTCATTTATCTGTGCATACATTTCTAATAGATTTTTCTGCTCTTTTACCTGCAGGTTCTTGGCTAAAGGTCAGAATGCCCTAATAGAACTACAAACTCAAAGACCTGTTGCTCTAGAGTTGTACAAAGATTTTAAGGAGCTGGGGAGGTTTATGTTACGCTACAGTGGTTCCACTATTGCTGCAGGAGTTGTTACAGAGGTATGGCATTTTTGTAGTAGACTTTCTGTACTGCAGAGGAACAATGTTATGGTTAAGGCCTGTTTTACACCCTCTAGCCCGAAAAGTGAATTTTTTCTGCTATTAAAGAGGCAGTGCTTCAGCAAGATGTGAGGAAAACTTGTCATGATTCTGTTTAATTTATTAGGAGTAAAAATTACTCTGTTTAGAATTTCCCCTCTTTCCCCTTGAGTTAACATGCATCAGTCTTTTTGGAATCTGCCTGTATGACTGTACTGGAAGCAGTTTGTAAATAAGAAGTGTTGGTCGTTTTTACTATCTTTAGGTTGGTTCCAATGTCTTTATCTGTTACAGTTAAAGACAATTGTACATTTGATTCTTACTGATGCCTAAAAACATTTTCTGATCCTGTGTGAGAGGAAGCAAAGACTGTGGGGCTAAACATAAATGTTTCATCTTCTACTAGAAGCCAAAATTATGAATGTCCCTCTATCTGTCCCTTAAAAAAATCTTGCTATGATTTAGTCACATTAACCAAGTTCTAGTACTGAGAACTTAAGTCAAAATTTGGAATTAGAGTATGAACATTTCTGGTTTCTCCATGTATGTGTAGGAATGATGTGCTAGGTCAGTCAGAGGCTTTATGGATGTGTAATGCTCCTAAAAATCTGTCTGGTCTTAAATAAGATCCAGAAATAGGATGGGTTGCACCCATTTTTCATTAAATTTAAGTTGAGGATTTTCATAAATTTGAGGATTCTATTTAGATCTGCAATGTTTAGAGCTAGACTAATGTTTGTAGAATTGGGACTAAATACCTGTTTGATATGTTATTTGGGAATTGCTGTTTTAATACTTGTCTTCTTGTTGCGAGAATTTAAGTGGAAAAGGTATTTTTTTCCCACAACTGTATAATACTGAAAAACACTGAGATAATTTTATACTTAGTACTTAATTTTTCACCATAGGGTTTTTTCCATTTACTTATATTTTTAGATTAAAGAATGACAGTGGTGACAGAATTTCCACCATCCAAGCAAAACTCAATCAGATATCCAAACTCCTCTATGAGAATCCAATTATTCAGTTGAAGAAACAAGTGCAATTAACGGGGGAGAAGATGGTGGTGACAAAAGTCGAATTGTGTGAGACATCTGGGGATCCCTTCATCAGTCTCTCCTGGCTGCAGAACAAGATGCCAACTGACAAGGAACTGCAAGTGTTGCACTTCTTGATCTCAAGAATCTCATGAGTTTCTCCATGTGGAATTTAGCCCTTAGAGAAGTTGATGAAAAAAAATTAGAAAGTTTAATTAGAGAAAAAGATGATGAATTATCATGAAACAAACTCCTTACTTCCAGACATAAATTGTTTACAAATTATCTTTAATTGCTTTTTTGCTGCACATTAACTCAGTAAAGTAACTTTATTGGTCTAAAATATTTTTAGGTTTGAGTTGAATGCATATTCAGGGAAAAAAAATAACTATTTACCTTGTTTTCAAGAGAATGGCATGTAGTATTATCATGGGATTGTTTTCCCTGTCCTAAAATTTATTTAAGAAAAAAAAATTTCTTTTGCTGTGTAGTGGAAGCTGTGCCAACTTTGGCTAATTTTATTTTTTAAACAGTAAGAATAATAAAATGAATTTGTCTGAGCATTTTTGTCTCCCTCATCTTTTGTTATTTAAACACTCCTAAATTGTGTTAAATCATTCTTCACTTACCATAACTGAGAAGTTTCAGAGTAAACTTATGAGTTAGAATGCGAAACTGGCATCCAATTTGGCTTTCTGCAGAAATAATTTCAGTTTTTTTCATGTTACTCAGTGCAGCCACTGCGCATACATGTCTCTTTCATCCAGACTTAGTGCTCTTTTGAACAAAGACTGACAGTTTAATCTTGTGGTGTTGGCTAAAGCCAAATTGTGCTGACTTATGCCTTTAACTCCTTCCTGCTTTTCAGTAATGGGGCAGATGAAACCTCCCAGCTGAAAGGAGGGGCCTTCTACCACCTCCAGCTCAGCACATACACACTTTATTATAATTTTGAAGTTTTTTCAGTAGGAATTTTGAAAGGACCTCAGGTATTTCAGGACCTGTATGTGAGTGCAGAGTGGAGAAAATTCACCTGTGCCCAGAGTTAGTAGTGGGAAGCAGGAACTGAAGCACTTGCTCCAGAGCGTCGGTCTGTGGGGTTCATTGGAGTAAAGCTGTGTCCAGAGTAGTGAAGAACACAAAATTCTATGGTTGTTATTTAGTTCACAGTCCTGTATGGTCTGTACCTACTCTTCCCACACGACTCTTATTTTTTTTTTTTGTAGGTAATTTTTTCCCCTTAGGTGCTTTAGCCCCAGTTCAGCAGCTACCTGCACTTGACCACATAGATGAATTGTACTGTTGACTGCATGGATATTTGTAGAAGTATCAGCAATGCTTTATGTGGAAATGACTTTTGTAAAAGCTTATGAATCTGAAATACCTGAAAACTGTTAGTGCCAAGTTTATGAATTACCACTAGTTGTCATGACTTTCTTTAGACAAAAAAATTGCAGTTAAATATTTACCAGTTTCAACATGCCACTGTGAAGGTTTAGGTGCCCTTGTTGGATTCCAGAGATTTATACTGCCAAGCTCCTGCATTGAACCCGTTCCACTTGAGCTTGCCTTCAGACTTTGAAAATGTTTAGGTTGCCCTGAAGTCAGGGGACAGTTACAGTCTTCAGTTCTAAGACTTGCATCAATTCCTTACTGTTTATGGACAAGGAGGTGTGATATGGGGTGAACTTCTGATAACACTTCTCACACATGTTTGCATTAAATTTTGAGGCTCATTTTTCTGTGATGACAGAAAAGCTACTGTATGCTTTCCCAGTTTGCAGCTTGGGAGAAGCAGAAGTATTACATAATCCAGTTTCAACGTGACTGTACTACCTTTCAACACAGATTTGAACTCTGCCCAGAGGTGCCACTTTGTTGAAGCATAAATGATCTGTTGTTGTGCAATAGAAGTATATTGCCTTTCTTCAATCAAAATATGGTTGCATGTTGATCCACGTGAAACTTGATGGCTTGGCAGTTGTCAAGGATGCAAAACCTTCCTAAACTGCTGATTGAGATATTCACAATCTCCTGGTGAGAACATACTGCTCTCTGGAGAGCAAGGCATACAATCTTAAAGCAATTTGATAATCCTCAGCATTGTCTTGGAGAAAGTGTCTTTTACACAGCTCTTCCTGGGCAGTTTAGGTTCTCGGGAAGTTAATGGAAAAACTAATAATATGTTACAGGCTTCTCTGTAGTAAGGTGGCTTCTACTGGTCTATCTATGGAAGGGAAAGCATGACAGCCAGTGTCTTGCATTTTTGAGGGGGGGGAAAGATGGATTTCTGACAACATACAACAGTATACCAGGTAGGATGGTGCTTCTGTTTGAATTGGTGGGTCACTCAGCTGTTTGTATTGTTCGATATTTGGGGATATTGGTGGAAAAGAGTTTCTTAATGCTTAAAATCTTTTGGTTTGATAGGTGCATTGGTTTTGGGGACACAAGAAGCAGTATAGATAAAACAGTGAACATGAGTTGCAGACATGCTGGTGAGCATGAGTTGCAGACATGCTGATCTTAAGTGTCTTTTCTTTTGTCTGCTGACACTTAGAAACAGGTTCTTGGCTAGGTGTTTGAGTGTTGAATTATTTTGTTTAGTTGTTGCAAATTGTCTTCAAACTGTAACTTGAAAGACTGTTACAGGTAGAAATTCCCTTGTCGAACCATTCTTTTTCTCTTTTTTTCAGTACTTTATTTCCTATAGACAGAGAAAAGCTGATTTCTGGCAACTATGCTGTTTTTCCCTTCTTCAACTAGAAAATAACCAAGTGTCACAGAAATACTGATTTTTTTCCCATTTGCTCTTTCCTGCTGTTGTTGCCAGTGTTTGTTCCCACTTGTAAGCAAGTGGAGCAGGGAAGACAGGGATGGGGGAGGAGTTTGGACTCACTGTGCAAATACATGCAGACATACTAATCTAAATTGATGCCTTGTTGAAAAAAAATCACAGGTGAAGCAAGCAGCCAACAATGGCTCACTCAAAGGCTCTCCTAGTGCTGGAAAACTTCATAGGTGGCAAATTTGTTCCTTGTTCCTCCTATATAGACTCCTATAATCCGTCCACTGGAGATGTCTATTGCAGAGTTCCAGACAGTGGCAAAGAAGAGGTGAGTGCTATCCACATGAACAAAGTGAAAAATGTTAAATGCATGTAACAATAACTTTTTGAGTGAGAGGAGACTGGAAGTAAGAACAGAAAGATGATGACTTCAATGCTTAAACAAGTAAATTCTTGATTATACTGTAGTATTGCATAATCCACTGCTGTGGCAGAAAATGCTGTCATTTGTTTTACATTTTGCTATTAGAAAATTATGATCTAGATTCTAAGCTGGTGTGAATCAACAAAGCTTCAGTAACTTGCATGGAGCTCCTTCAGCTCACATGATGAGATATGCCTTGTGCATAAGTTCACAATAACACCCAGACAAGCTGTAAATATAAACAATCTGTAAGTGAGAACAGTGTTTATTGATCTCTTCTGTAATTTAATTTAGAGGCACCATATGCAACTGTGTTCTCCCTTAGTGTCTCGATGATTTGCAGTTTTCATTTAAAAGGGTTTTTGGCTTGATGTCTCATCTTTGAAGATGGTTAAAAGCTTTCAGACCTCTCTGGTTTTGATATTAGCAGTTGGATATTCAGTGGCTATGATTCAGTGGCTGTGATGAGTGTGTTTCGTTATACCTGTCCTCTGCACCGTAGGGTTTCCTGGTCTTGTGCTCTCTACTGGGGTGAATTTTTCCTGGAACCTTGTACATATTCAGGTGTGGACGGGCAGTGATGTTCATCAGCGGAGCTGCTGTTTCATTGATGTTGCTTTATAGGGGACCTACAAGTCTGTGTCCAAAATAGTGTTTCAGACTTATTGAAGAGGGAAGTGACTGGACAAGCTTGGATAGCACAGAGGGCTTGGAAAATATTGTGGAATAGTGGACAGCAATTTCAAAATGTTTTTTAAAACAAACTACTACAGTGTGTAGCTATTTCCTTCGCTTGCATTTCAGCCTTATTGACAGCTTCTCTCAGCAGAAACCTTTGCACTGTAATTTCAACTGGGTAAATATTTGTTAGATGCTGATGACCAAGGGTTAAAGAGTAACAGGTCAGATTTGTTGGAATAAATCTGTGTAAGTTCATTCCAATCCTAATTATGCCTGAAAAGTTTAGTCTTTGATGTGCAGGTGCAAATCTTCCTGTCCATTCATTTGCAAAATCATTAAAACCAGAGAGATCTGAGAATGCCAGAGGCTGCTGGCCACTCTAGAGATACAGTTCAAACATCCTAAGAGCAATGCTTTTCTCTTTCAGCTTTCTGAGTCAGTATTTGTGTGTAGCAATGGGAACCCAGCTTAAAGACCTGTAAATTTGGTGAGTGCTTTAGTCCTGCCTTTAGATAGGTTTTTTACAAGAAGGTTGCACTCTGCAGAGCTGGCAGATAGAATATGCTGAAGAAAATCACTTACTACTTGAGGTTGTCTAGAGATACCAAAGTAAGCATCTAGACCAGAGTTCAACAGAGCACTCAGGATGCTGGTTTCTAGCAAGGCTCAGTGTCCAGTTGCAGAGTATCTTGGTTAGTTTTACTGGGAAGTTAGAAGGTGAAACAAGGGGAGACAGTGAGTCTGTTGCTGACCCTGGAGTTTAACACCAGGTCAGTTTCTGTGGCCATTTTAGCCACTTTCTGCCAAAACCACTGAATGTATTTTTTTCTAGGGGTTAGTTTGTTCCCCAGCTAGATATCTTAAATTCTACATAGCAGTATCACAGCAAGACAAGCATGTGACCTGTGTATCCAAAAGACAGGCTGATGAGGACTAACTAGTGCTGGCAAATATCTGCTTTAAAAACACTTCTCCTTAAAGAACCTGGCTCCTGCACATCATCCCCTGGAAAAGCAAACATCTTGTCCTGAGGGCAGTTTCGGTTGGGCTATTTTCATAGCAACCTTTTGTGATGGGTCTGGATTGTGTGTTGTTTCTCTGTGTCTGTCTTGTGCAGAAGAGGAAAGCAGAAGGAAGTGTTTCAGACACAGGAGTTCATAGTTGAATTCTTGTGCATGTTTTCTTTGTGGCTTGACTTTCTTTGCTGGTTTTTGCTAGTCAAACTAAGTAACAGTTTAACCTTTGTATGCTTAATTCTTCTCTACAAATCTCTCTCCTTTTTTCCTCTTACTTTTTCCTGGATGAATCTACTGCCACTTGATTCCTTCCTTTGCTAGTTTTCTCTTCCGCTGTTTGTGAAAAAGCAATATTTTTGTCCTTCTTCTAAACCCACTAAAGGGTTAAAAATGAAGACAATATTGGTTATCTTCTCTCCTGGCAGCACCTGGTGAAAAAGGCCACAGAGGAGACAACAGATGAGCAGCAGCAGCACCACAGGATGGGAGGGTGGAAGAACAAGTTAATTAGTGAAGGTGGTATGGTTTCACAGAGGGTGAATGTTTTCAGGGTAGTGTGACATCTGCACTGGACTCACTCAGGAAGCTGCAGTTCCCCTTTCCCAGGCCTGGTTTGGTCCTGCTTCAGCTGTTCAGTGGCTGACAGCCTGCTGTCATTGACACTTGAGCAGGAGGTTGTTGAACTACAGTCGAAAAAGAAGAGTAGGTTTCCGAGCTTGGCCAGTGATCCATGTGACTCTCTTCACGTTGGTTTATTTCCAACCTTGCCCCTTCACTGGTGTTGTTCTGGCTTTCAAAATCTGGGTGTTATTTATGGGTCTGTGGCCCATAAATTCTGATGTGTGTGGGAGGGGGAAGGAGAAGGGGTGGATATATTTTATTTTTTTGCTTGCTTGAACTTTTGTGCCCTCATTAGTAAAATGTCTTTGGAGTATCTGTAAATTATTTTGTGATGGTTTTTATAAGACCTGTCACAATCTGAGGGAACAAATTTGGAACTCAGTTTTGTGGAATTGGTGGAAAGAAACCTTCAGTGACTTCATGGGAACTAGCAATATGACAACATTCAGAGAGGTCATAATGGTCTTATTAATATTACATCAGCATCCTCCTAGTTACTGATTTTGGCAGATTTCCAAAACCGAAGAAATTGTATGAACAAAATTTTAGGAACTCAGGCAGCTTCGACTAAACCATACATTGATGCATGTGTTAGACATTGGGAGTATTGAATAAGTGATACGTAGGAAGCAAAAGTTGGGAAATAGGGCAGTTAATTAAAATATAGAAGGATATTGGTGACCATCTTTAGTTAGTGTGAGACTGGTAAACATGAAGAAGGAATTGCATATAAATCAACAGATGAATGAGGCAGGTAACTTCCATTTAAGAGTCCAGAGGAAATGACTGATGGGACAGAAAGCCCTCTGCTGAGTTTTAATCCTTTGAAGATGGGTCTGCTTCAGAAGAGTGCTGGTAATCTGCCGCTTTTCAGAAATGTCAGGCTGAAGGACTGTGTAGCAGTCATGTACATCTCAGGGAGAATACTGATAGGAGTGGTGTGCATCTGTGTAAATGCATATAATGATTCTTATCTGTAGGTTTTGTTAGGTCTCTGGTAAGAGAACTGGCTAAAGCCCCAGAGTTTAAAAAGGAACTTTTTTTTCTGTGAGGGCATGAATGACTTTCTAGCTGTGATCAGGTAAGATAAATTTTTTCTCTGAATGTCCATTCCCTAAATATATTCTTTGTCCTTGTTTGAACCAAGTGGTGGAAATTAAGAGCTAGTAGGGCATCCAGTCCATTTCTTCCCAGCCCCTTACTTTCAGCATTGCCTGGTGTGGCTGAAGTCTTGTGTAGCAAGGGTTGTGCATGTTTAGACTGAAGCTGCATTTGCTCTGGGGAGATTTTTGCTCTTTGCTCCATGAGAAACAAGATTCTTTTTTGTTTTGGCCAGTGACACCTGCTGATGCCAGTTGACCAGTCCAGCATTTCTTCCAGGCCTGGAGGGTGGCCCACAAGTTGCTGTAATTTGGAGAAAAACAAGGGTTCCAGTGGAAATTTCTTCTCTAGATATTCCATTTCACTAACACTTCTTGAGTTATGGGGTAGTGTCTTGATAACCATGGAGAAGCTCTAAGGAGTTTTCATCTTCCCAGCATTGTGGTCTGGATTATTAGTCTCTGGAATATGAATTCATCTGCTGAGTGTTTAATATTTTCTTAAGCCTTTCATTAGCATTCACCATCCCTCTTTTGCTTTTTTAGGTGGAAGCTGCTGTCAAAGCTGCCAAAGATGCCTTCCCAGTTTGGTCCTCAAAAAGTCCATCGGAAAGATCTCAGATCCTGAACAAATTGGCAGACCTGATTGAACATGACCTGGAAGCATTTGCACAAGCAGAGTCAAAGGATCAGGGTGAGAACTGGAGCTGTTGATCTCAAATACAGTGTGCTTTGCAGAATATTGAAATGGAAGATTAGGATTAATTTTTTTGTATGGTATGAACTGTTGGAGCAAATTGGAGTTCATGTACATGAATCTTGAAGAGGCTTTGGATCTGGGATTCCTGAGGCGTTCTTGCTTTTCAGAATTTCTGACTGACTTCAGTTGTCAGATATTTGGAATGCATTACTAGAGGGGAGCTGTTGTCTTTGACTGTGGTTGCAGAGTGCTGGGAATTACTTAGGCGCAGGACAGAAGACATTTCCCAAAAGACACACAAATCAACTTTTAGAGCAGACTATAAAGCAGTGTTTCTGTCCATGATGACAGCAGCATGTTTGTTTTTGTTTCAGGAAAAACTATTACATTTGCCAGAACGGTGGACATCCCTCGGGCCGTGCACAACTTCCGATTCTTCGCCTCTTCCATCCTTCATCACGTCACAGAGTGCACGGAAATGCCAGCCATGGACTGTGTGCACTACACCTTGAGGGCACCTGTGGGAGTTGGTATGATGATCTTCACATGCTGAGAAGCTTGGCAGAATGTCTGCCTCAGTAGGAGCTCAGCAAAGAAAAGATTTTTTTTGAAAGCATTTATTGTCTCCGAGTCATGTGCTAGACATGGGCTTGTCTGCTAAAGCGTCAGCAACTCCATGTAAAATCAGTTAGGCTACTTCATGGCAAAAAAAAAAAAAAAAAAAAAAAAAAAAAAAAAATGCATGCCTAAAAAGCTTACACTATTGCTCTCACCTTCCCAATCTCTCTTGTTCTCTTGTGTTTTGTGTGTGTCTGTGGGTGAGCATTTCAACTGTGGATTGATGAGATGTGCAGAGCACTGAGCTCCCACTCCAGCGGGGAGAGCAGGATCCTCCTCTCCTTTGGGAAAGCAGTAGTAGTCTGTGAGCCGAGTGCACATGGATGAATAAACCACCCTAGCTGGAGAGTTGCTGAACTCGGCCACTAGATGCTGCTGCTTCAGAAAATAAAGTGGTTGTCCTGAGCTGACAAGTGATGGTGCTGGAATGATTTAATTATTAGGTTATGTTCTATATATAATATAAATAACATATAATATATAACATTAAATAGATGTGAATTCTCCACATTTACACTTGAATTAATTAAAACATAAAATTGGCTAACTTAGAGGACCCTTTCAAAACTTGAGCATTGGAGAACATGACTTTTTCTGGTAAAATTATTCTCATAAAGAAAAGTCCCTCACTGCATCTGCTTCATCAAAGAGAAAGAAATCCCATGGCTTTTGTAAGGAGTCACACATGACAATTACAGGTTTTATTTTTTTTTTGTAATTTCCTATTAATATGTAAAGTGAAAATATTCCTAAAGGCAATTACTGAAAATAATTCTGGTCATTCAGCAGTTCACGGAAACCACAGTTTATTCAGTGATAAATTTTGTCACTCATAAATTAGATTAAAATTTATCTGGAAAATGTGTACTATATGTTATACAGAATTAGTTTGATATTAAAATTGAAAAATAAAAAGCAGCTTTAAAGAGCAAGAGAAAGCAGGAATATGATCTGAGCTGGCACATTCAGCCTGGGGAAGAGAAAGCTCTTGGGTGACCTATAAGAGAGCTTAAGAGGGACTTTTTACAAGGACATGTAGTGATAGGACAGTAGGTAATTGCTTCAAACTGAACGAGGGTAGGTTTAGATTAGATGTTAGGAAGAAATTGCTACTATGAGGGTGGTGAGGCGCTGGCACAGGTTGCCTGAAGAAATGGACAATGCCCCAGTTCCGGCAGTATTCAAGGCCAGGTTGGATGGGGCTTTGAGTAACCTGGTCTAGTGAAAGGTATCCCTGGAGGGTTGGAATCAAATGATCTTTTAAGGACCCTCTCCACCCAAACCATTCTATAATTACTTTCCCTTGCTCTTTGCTGACACAAAGTATTACCACACACTAGTTGTTGTAAAATTATTGTTATGGATAATCTTGTATTAATGTTCCTGCGAAACACTAAAAAATTTCCTGAGAATATAAGATTCTGCCCTGAAGAAGCAGGAAAGCTTATTCAGAGAATTCAGCTGATCACTTTTACAATCATTTGCACAGATCTTTTAAGAAGTTATCTCCCTGTGAGAAATGCTGCAAAATTATTGTACATTTGTCTGGAAATAAAAGCCATGGCCAAATTCCCTTTATGGATCTGAATTGGTGTATAACTGCTTGAGGTCAGAGAAATGAGTTTTGTATCCCAGCAGGCTGACCTTCTGTCTTTGTGGTTTTGTTTTGTAGCTGGTTTAATCAGTCCTTGGAATTTGCCACTGTATTTGCTGACTTGGAAAATAGCTCCTGCCATTGCATGTGGAAATACTGTGGTTGCCAAGCCAAGTGAGATGACATCTGTCACAGCCTGGATGATGTGCAAACTCTTGGAGAAAGCAGGTAAGTCCTGTAACATGCTAAGGAGCAGGAATAGAGTGGAAATGCTTGTCTGTGCACCAGGTTTTTTTTTAGTTGCAGGAATCAGAAGGTGCTCAAAGGCTTTGGGAAAGACTGCCGTAGCTGAATGTTGCACTGGAGAACAAAAGGCATACTCTGTCCTCAAACTATCCTGTCTCCCCAGTCCAGCTATTGCTCATTTTTTTCCACAATCTTCTAATGAAAAGTTTTGCTCCTCCTGCACTCCACTTACAGATATCCTAAGTCTGTGGTGCAAGAAAAGGAGCCATGAGAGAATAAAGGAGTGAGAATCAGCTCTGGGTGACTGTGTCATGGCTGAATTTGAGGGACTATTAATTAAAACTGGGGGAACAATTGATTGTTCCCTGAATGACTGTACACTGCATCTCTCGTGATGCATGTCAGACAAGCTTGATTATTGGAACTGGTTTTATCATTTAACACATCACCCACAGAGCTGTCTAACATCATGGATTTCAGCTACTACTGAAGTTAAGGGTTGGTATTTTTCACCCTTGAGCTGCTGGTAACTTTCTAACTTCAGGGACAAAACGAAGTGAAGTGGCACCCTCTGAGTGCCAGGAGGGTACAATGACTGTGTGCTTTTGTTCCCATCAGGGGTGCCCCCTGGGGTGGTGAATGTGGTGTTTGGAACAGGCACCAAGGCAGGAGAGGCCCTGGTGTGCCACCCCGACGTGCCTCTGATCTCCTTCACGGGCAGCACGCTGACGGCCCAGCGCATCACGGAGAAAAGTGCCCCACACTGCAAGCGGCTCTCGCTGGAGCTGGGAGGCAAAAACCCCGCCATCATCTTCGATGATGCTGACTTGAGCCAGTGCATCCCCACCACCGTGAGGTCCAGCTTTGCCAACCAGGTGCCTCCCACCCCTGTAACACATAAACCCTGTTGGCAGCCGGAGGGGTGTGCCTGAGAGTTTGTGTGCCTGCGTGCACCTACCTTTGGATCTGAATCTCAAATTGGCAAGGTCTATTTCAAGATCATGTTTGAGAAAGTCCCAAGTAGAAAAATATGAAAAAGGTTTCATTATTTCACAAGGAGGGAAACAAAGTAATAAAAGGCTCTTCCTCCTGCTCTCCATCAGAAGATAACAAGGTGTTATTACTCCTCTCAAAGTAGATACATTTCTTATCTCTCAGAGGAGCAGCTGCTTAAAGTCCCACTGCTGAAGTAAGTGCGCAACTTGTTGATTTGCTAGAATTAAATTAGGGGACTTCCCCAAAAATTTTACCAACATTATTCTTCCCTCATCACTACCCTCAGGAGAGAGCACCAAAGCCAGGAAATTGTATCTGGGCAAATGTTAGAAAAATAGTTTGGTATCAGAGAGAGATTATCAGGAAATGAAGAGAGAGATAACTCAGAGTTGGAAATCATGTTTCCTATTAAAAATGTTGGAAAAGAAAATGTAATCAATAAAATCAAATTTACTTATGGTAGTGATTGCATGATTCTGATATGGTTTTGCCTTTTCCTTCTCCTTTTGTTTCTTAGCTGGGAAAAAAAATCCCACTTTGCAGTGCTGGTTAATGTAGTTTGTGCTCCCGAGGATGCAGGGACACAAGTGAACTGGGTTATAATTCATAGTATGTGTCAATAGTGCAATGTAATATGAACCAACATTGTTGATTTCTTGTTTGTTTCTTCCTTTTCTGTAGGGTGAGATCTGTCTCTGCACCTCCAGGATCTTTGTTCAGAGGGGAATATACAGTGAGTTTTTGAAGAGGTTTGTGGCAGAGGCCAAGAAGTGGAAGACTGGAAATCCCTCAGATCCTACAATTGATGTGGGAGCACTAATAAGTAAAGAACATCTAGAGAAGGTGATGTTACATGGAGTTTGTGATTTTATCTTATCTTTTAGAGGGCTACAAAAGGTAGTTTCAGGAGTATGTGGAAAGGATGTTGTCATCTCCAAGATTAGCTCTGAGGGATGATAACTTAAAGCCATTATAAGGTATCTTTTTAATGAGGTTTCTGTTGTCTTGGCTTGGGATCATGTGATTACTCTAAAAAAATCAAATCTCCCAGGGGAAAATATTTTAAAATAGCAAAAGAATATTTCTTCCTGTTTGAATAATTCTAATAATTATTAGAATGATTATTATGAGATAATTCTAATGGTTTCTAATTCCTGAATTTATACTCGTAAATCTTACAGTTCAACAACATTTTCTTGGATTTTAATAGTGCACTTGCTAAGATCACTAACTTGCCTAATAAGTCAGTTGACAAGGTAAAAGTTTTATTTTTATATCACTCTGCCAAATTCTGGCTTGTACAAAACAGTTTCCTAGAACTGCTTGCAGTAATTTGTAATGGTCTGTGTGTGGAGAGCAGCTGAGATGGTGCGCAGTTAGATATAGTCTGCTTTAGTGGCTTATATGAAATGAAAGTTGTGGTGTCAGAGTTCAGGGAGAGCAAATGCTCATATCCCAGAACTCTCTGACGCAAGAAGCAGACCAAAAAACCACAGAGTGAGAGAAAGCCAGACCTTTGATATGCTTCCTGATGCTTCAGAAGGCTCTCCTGGTTCTCTTGTTCTGAAGCAGAATGGTAGAAACACCCATTTCCTGAGGTCCTTAGTCTGTAGTACCACAGAGAACTTCCAAGTTTTACCTACCAAGGTAGCTAAAAGAAGAAAAAATAAGGAAGCTCTGTGATATCTCTGTGGTCTTTCTGTAAGGAGAGAAACCAGGCAATGATTGCAGAACGGCAGAACCAGATCAACAGTATGTTCTGTGTGTTCAAGGTAGCAAGCATATGGTAGCAGCAGCCATGGAAACATCTTTAATAATTTATTTATGAGATTTTTCTGTAGCATTCATGGCTTCATCATCCTAGTGGCATGTAAACATTTAAAAAGCCTTGCCTGTGAGGCAGGAAAATACTACTAATTCCTTGGAGTAAATGAATGAACCATGGCTTGAGATACATGGCAAACTGCCCAGGCTCCTGAGAGAAGGGAGGGAGGCTCTGAGACCACTTGTGTTTTCATCAAGCGCCCTGGCCTTTTGACAATAGTTAGTGGGAAGGGCCAGAGTGTTGTCTGCTAGGCTAGTAAGTGTTAGGAAAGAGAAAATAATTGCTTTTTTCGGCAAGAAATACACAGCTTTAAACAAAGAAACATAACAACAAAAGTTAGGGAATGCTGCCCTCTGTTGTAAGAGGGCAGCATGTTCCAGCTGGAGATGTTCAAGGGCTCCTGCTGCTGATGTGTGAACCCTTGGGATTTGGTGTCCTTTAGCAGTGATGTTTTTCTGCTGCTTTCCCAGGTGAGGAACTACGTGAAGAAAGCCCAGGCTGAAGGAGCCAGAGTCCTCTGTGGAGAGGGAGTGGATCCTTTGGCCCTCCCACCTGGCAACCAGAAAGGGTATTTCATGTTGCCCACAGTTATTGCTGAAGTCAAGGATGAATCCTGTTGCATGCAAGAAGAGATCTTTGGTCCTGTGACATGTGTGGTAGCATTTGATACAGAAGAAGAGGTGATTGAAAGAGCCAATGGTGTGAAATATGGCTTGGCAGCCACAGTGTGGTCCGCCAACGTGAGACGCGTTCACAGGGTGGCACGCAGGCTGCAGTCTGGATTGGTGTGGACCAACTGCTGGCTTGTGAGAGACCTGAACTTGCCATTTGGTGGGATGAAAGCCTCAGGCATAGGCAGGGAGGGAGCAAAGGATTCCTATGAGTTCTTCACTGAGGTCAAAACCATCACAATAAAGCACTAACGTATGTCAACAGAAGTATTCGAGAGTGAAATAAATGACAGGAATTTGAGTTACCAAAAATGGTTCCTTAGAACACAGGCTGCTATTGTGGTCATTCCTTTCTTGAACTTTGGTCAAGTAATATCAATGACAGCTGAAAATGATCATCCCAAATGCTAATGTTAAAGTCAGCTTTTCATGTGGAGAAGATCAGTGTGGACTCCACCATGAACCCATCCCAAGCCAGATGACTTGGCTGTCTTACAGATCCTAAATCTTCTTGATATTTTTGATATTCCTACCTCAAAAATCTGTCCCTTTAAGGCAGATTAGAGGAAGAGTAATATATGAGAGTAGCTCTGATTGGTGAATTACCTTGAGGGACAAAGCAGCAAGCACATGGTGAGACTATATTGTAAAAGGGAATCAGCTCATTTTCACTCTAAACAGTGTGGTCCACACATCCACTCATATTGCATTTCACTGACATCAAAGAAGGATTGATACTACACTACACGGAAAGCCTGAGGAACTACCTTTAACCTACTAAGTGGTTTTAAACCATGGGGTCATGACATTTGATATTCACAGAGACAATACATTTTTTAATTATGACCTTCTTTATGGTAGGGTGCAGAATCATCCTAATACCTGTTCTCTGACTATTTTGAAATCTCAAAGCCTTTTGTCATTTTGAGACCTCAGTGATGGTGGTTTTTACATTCCTGCACAAAAATACAGCTGCATCACAGACAGCATCATTCTTCATTAATAAAAACTAGAATTTACTCCTGAGAGAATGAACTGTTGGAAATGTTTGTCACCAAAATATAAAACTGCTTCCAACTCTTTCTCATTTGTTTGCAGAGATTTTTTAGTTGGGTATCTCACAAACTTGTTTGCTTTCAACAGAAAGAGAAGCAGAATTGGATACATTTCCACATCTCTTGATGCCACCTGGTTGCAGGGCAGACCTAGCAGCCAGGTTGGAACTGTGGGCATTTGATGGATTTAGTACAAGAACCCCCAGATGAAGGCATATTAAGGAAATTTGTAAAAATGATAGGCTTAGTGAATTGATGTATTCTGAAGAAGCATAAACATTTTATTTTAAAAATGCCTGAGTCTATTCATGACCATGTGGTGGCAGCAGAACACCTACTTTGATGCTTTTAATCCCCAGTCACTCAGCTGGGAGGGGAATTAACAGCCATATCAGTGCATGTTTCATGCTGCCACTTCCTTTTCTATTTACACTTCCTGTTTGGAAGAGCACTAAAACCCAAAAGCTATGAAACAGTTCATTAGTTGGTGGGTGATAGGGGGATATGGGGGGCAGACGTTTTTGCAACAGCAGATGGGATATTGCACAATTAGTAGAAATGGATGAATACCTTCCCCCACGTGGATCTGGTCTAGGTTTGGGTTTAATGAGATGAATTTGCTTTCAGGGGTTGATTTTATCTTTGCATTAGATGTGGTGAAAGATTTCTAGATGTATTTCATACACTATGGACAAAGGTCTGTGTGTCATTTATGTGATTCTGGCCCAAGACATCAGAGGTGGAGTAGTGGGTGGGGTGGGGACAGAGATCTGCAGGACCCCCAGGTGTGGGGTATGGAGGTGGCGGCTCTGTGTCCAGCATGACTATGAAGATTTCTCAGAGGTGAACTTCTGGGAAGCCCCATTCCATCATCCCTGTGTCCAGCACCTCAGAGAGGTAAGGGAGGCCTGCTGGTGCTAATGATGCTGCTGACTTTTGGGCACGAGGGAGAGCCCATGTGAAGATACAAAATATTGTCCCTTTCTGCATTTTCTGTCTCTAATGGGTGGACTCCTTCCTTCTATGGTTAATGTGCATTTCAAGTAACTTGTTTGTTCTGCTATTTCTTGCCCTTTTAGGGCACTTGTACAGACGTGAGGGTGTTACCCAGTGGGGAAATTTCCTGCCAGTAATAATGGGTAATTCTTGCATTTCCCATGCCTATTTCCAGCCTCAGGTCCTAGTGCCAAAGGGAGCTGCTGGTGCTTGTGGCAGTGAAGCAGATGCCATGGGACAGGTTACCTGCTTGTACCAGGAGCTCTCTGTGGCTATATACCAAGAGCTATGAGCTTTCCCATGTTTTTTATTCACACTGACGTCCAATGTAGCAATGCATGAGGATAACTATCTCATCTTACAGATGAAGCAGTCCAAGGACTTTTTCCTATGGATAAATGAAGGTGCCTATTACAGCTGCTTTATTTCTGAATTTTCTGCTCTCACTCTAAGTGGACAGTGAAGAGCATATGCTGAAGGACGAGGCAGGCTGATCCAAGTCATGACGCTGACAGCTCTCATGGAGCTCTTCAGTCTATGTGTTCTGGAATTTTCCAACACAACAGTAAAGGTTTTTTGTTTTTTTTTTTTTTGTAGACTGCCCTGGCTTGTGCATGAAACCATGTGGCCATTGTGAGGATTTGTTTAATTACTGTTATGTAAATCTCAAGGAGTTGCTCCATCTGTTAATTCTTACTGATGCAGTGAGTACAGTTCTGTTTAACACTAGAAGATTATCTCACTGGCGTGAGATGATTACATGGGGAGGAATTAATATATTTGCCATCCTTTACAGCTCTCAATTAGCATAGGGTTATTTTTGTTCTATTTCAGATCTTTTCTCAGCCTGTTTATGTCTGTACCCAGTTATTATATAATGCCTGAAAGCAACTTTGCTTAGGGAAACTCTGCATGTAGTTTGGAGAGGGGACACATCAGCTCTAATGTTTATATTAAAATGAAGTTATGTCCATGTTCCCACAGTGTTTGTAACTTAGGCTAAGCAAGACATATTTGTAAAATTCTCAGGGATGAAAACAGACTTGACTTTTTGGGTCAGAGAAAGTTCTGTGCCTAACTTAAATGCTCAGAATGAGAATGTAAGCTAGACTGGTTTTCAAACCCAAGCTTTGAATTTCCAAACTTCAGAAAGCTATACCTTAAGATTCAACTTTACAGGTAGAGTCAGATACGTAGGTCTTTCCTCTTAATAACAACAATAAATAACAGAAAAGGGGGGAAAAAAAAGACAGTAGGATTGTGAGGGAACTGTGAGGAGTTTCTTTCCAGGCTTGTCTTCAGGGCTGAGGTTTAAGTTCTTGCTCAGTCTTGAAGCTTGAGCTCAAGACCTGTCTCAGCTCTAGAAAGGTCCTTAAGCTTCTTAGTAAATTTGTGGATTTTCTGTGTGGTGGGAGAGTGAGAAATGAAAATGGAACAAAATTTTCTTACAGTCTTAGAATAAGACCAGAGTCTCACTTTCCACCCTAGATGGTAGTTAAATATGCTATAGAAAGCTAAATATAATGAATAAAGGAAACCAACAACAGTTGCAGGAAATTCTGGGACATTTTCTGCATTGAATTCTGTTCCCCTCCTTTCCAAGCATTTGTTTTTGTGCTTGGAGGGTGATGTTTGTACTTAAGGGACAACAATGCACAAGGGTTTTTTCTAGAATACATCAAATCTCTGTTGATAACAGTTGTAATTTAGGTGAAGATTGGGATATAATGAGAAAAAGAGGAAAGCCCTGCAGTATTATAACTGGTTAAACAGGATGCATCTTAATGCAGCTGAAGGCTAGTTATGCAGCCAGAAACTATGTGTATGGTGCTGCCTCCTGAAAAGGAGCAGCTGAAAAGGATTTGGAGATTATGAGGGAAAGCACGATCAGTGTGAGAATTCCAGTTCAGCCAAAGCAGCCCAACAGTGTAGAATTCAGCCTGAGCTCTGCTACATCATTGCAATTAACAGGAGAGCTAGCATGATCCTGGAGAGAGTAAGCAGAACTGTGCTGAATCTGCAAATAATCTTTACCTTTCTGTGTAATATTACTGTCATGTTGTGCATCTATTTCTGTTCTCTTTAACGGAGAGATTTGGAGAGAGGAAAATTACTCCAAATTCTTAAAAAAAAGTCCTTCTAGAGGGGGACTTGGGTGATGTGTTGCAACACCTTTGGCTTCACAAACACCTGTTTTACCAAGACAACTGGGGGGTGTGTGTGTGTGTTCATATGCAGGGAAGAAATTTCAGGGGTCAGTGCTGAGTCCAGAGGGGCAGATGCACACTCTTGGGCTGCTGTATTGAAGAGCAAATTTGTCTCTTAAAACACAGGAGGTGGTGGAGCACACCTGACAAGTGTGTTCTCTGATGGGTGAATGAGTTAAGCAGGGCACAGGCTGTCTTGTGGCATTTCTCTCTGGCACCAGGTGTCCTTAATAATATCCTAGAAAATGCAGATGCTCCCACATGGGTCCTGGATGGTCAGCTGTTTAAGGTGGAAAGAGGAAGATGGAAGTTGTGACCTGTCAGGTGGATCAGGCCAGGGTTTCTCACCTGGATGCTGCCACTCTTTTTTTGTCCTGTGCTTTGGGAAGATGTGCTGGACCTTGCAGCTTGGCTCAAGAAGAGGCAGGAGTGCCTGGTCCAAGGAGCCCACTGGGACATGAGGGGGTGACAGACAGATGCTAGGTTTCAGTGGAGGCTGAGGCAAAAGCACTTGTGCAGCTTCCTCATAGGCATGTGGGGCCTTTGTGCAGTTACAAGAAAGATGAAATAAGAACATTTCCCTGTGTGTAAGAGCTTCTGTGGGGCACCCAGATATAATAATGATGGGGTTTGTAATATCACCCAAACCTGCAAAAGAATTCTTCCAGGGTATTGCTAATGAGAGCTATCTCCTGGTTTCAGAGAAATGGAAGTAATTATAGATTATTTATTGTGAAGTGAGGACACACATTCATTCACAGGGTGCTAAACTTGTCCAATTAACTCTGAGCTCCTGAAATAATAATGAAAAGATTATGCTACCATTTTACTAATTGGATTTTCTCTACCTTTGGGAACAGCGCCTATTAAAGTAGTGGTCTATCCTTGGTTACAGGGAGATTTCATGTTTTTCTTCAAGTTTGGCTGACCCAACAAAAAAGTCAGGCAAAGTCACATTTTCTGCAGCTGTAAAATGGCATTTTCAAGGGTTGACTTATTAAAAAAAAAAAAAAAAAGAACAAAAAAAGGAACATTTCCTAATGTTGCCTTAATTTTTTAAAACTGATTTGTTTACACTTACTTGGCTGCAGTGAATTGACTGTTTTTAACTGATGAAAATACGAGCTTTTGTCCTCAGGATGAATGCCAAAATGTTTGTTGGTGGCAGCAGCAGAATGTCTGTCTGGGATTCTCTGGGATTCTTGTGATGAAATATCCATGTTTTCACATGAGTACTTATTAGTTGAAAGTAGGTCGTTTCAGTCCTGCTGAATGGCTGTATTTCAGTCACCCTTTTTCAAGGAGACACTGGAGCCAGTTTTCCAAGTAGAGGACATTGAGGAGGTATGATAAGATAGCCTTAGGATTTTGATTAGGAAATTGCCTCCTTCCTGTGCTGGTTTGCTTCCAGAACTGCACTAAGCTTTTTGAGGATGGAAAGGGTACTTTTGTAACCCATATTTACATTTCTACAGTTAATAATTTTTTTTTTTCCCAGAGTTGTCAGTTTTGCCTATTCAAATGCATAGTGTGGGGAGGATTTTTTGGATGGTCAAATGTGTCTCTGGCCTTTGTGACTTTGAGTCATATGGGACAGAGGTGAAAACCAGTATCCTGCAAGAGCCACATGAGTTTGTTGGTGATTCAGAGAGAAATTTGCTGTTATAGCACTGTGAGATTCTTCTAATCAGTTGACCCCTGCAAGGAGCTTCAGGCTGCTTCCTCTGTTGGTGATATGTTTTGAAACCTTTGCTTTATGTTTAAAAGATAAGTATGTGTATGTGCATAACTGTTCAGATATGCAGTTTCCATAGTGTGGTGCTTCAGTTAGAAGAGCAAGCTGAGGTATTGATCCAAGTGCTTGCAAAGAAAGTTTCACTCTGCTCTGAGGCCTTACTTCCCTGTTCAGTTTCTTTCCATAAGCAGCCTCAGAAAACAGGTTTTTTAGATTCCTGAGCTCTTTATAGCACAAAATGCTATGTATTTGTAGTGCTTAACACCATCGACTCATCTAAATAATAAAACTACCTTATTTTGAGAACAAGGGTTCAGGGGAGGTCACATTCCTCTCAGCTGATACAAATCAATGTCTGCTTTTGATAGTCAGCTGATGGTTTGGTTCTAGTTTTGCTGTTATCCTGCCTAAGACTCACTTCTCTTCCCACAGTCTGACCAATACCTCTTTTCCACTGTGGAATTAGAACATTGTTTACCAAAGCAAATTGTGCTCCTTTGCCTGAGAGATGTAGCTGTTCACCACTGGGGGAGGAAAATAATTACTCCCATTGTTCTTCCTGAGGTTTGCTAAGTTATGGCAGTTCATGAAATTTGGATGTAAGGATGATAATATTCTGTCTAAGGACAAAATACAGAAAGAGGTACATTTCAGTTTGAAATACGCTCATTCTTTCCTTCCTAATTAATATTTAGAAATGTGCTGTCATGTACTCAGATTCACTTGTTTTGCTACTACATACCACTTCTCTAGGCAGTGATATGAATTATGTAATGGGCATACTGTGCTGCAGAAACAGCGTTTTTAGCTGGTCTGTTATGTACTTGGACAGACACAGGAAAAAAAAATTACTTTTTGAGGGAGCTGTCAGAAATCTGCTTTATAAACAGCAAAACTATGAGCCCTGAATGCTGAAGAAAATGTCATAATGTTCCAGCCATATTTACTTTAATGTCCCATTTGGGTTACCTGTCAAAAATAGGTAGTGAAATCACAGCTCTGACTGAGATACAGCTGGGAAATACCAGTTTCTAAGCAACCCCTTAGGCTATAAGTAAAACTTTTATGAATAATCCTACAAATGGACTATTTCTCTGTTGTACACATTCTGGGCAGCATCAATCTGCTTTTTGCGAGGTTAGAAAAGATGGATTCTGGTTGTCTGTTCTTAACACTTTCTTTAGAGGTCTTTCCACCTTCAAAGCAGTATATGAACTTTAGTTAATTAACCTTTGCACATCTTACGTCTGGAAATGTGAAGCATTTTTCCTCTTGCTGCTGAGGCAATTTAAGGACAGACTATCCTGTAGTGCCTGCAAGACGTTTCTTCAGAGTTGAAGGTAGTTTTATCCCTCGTGCACTCATGTTCTGAACGGTTTGACTAATCTCACCAGAGAAGAAAATTGCTTTGTAAGGGAGAGGCAGAATGTTCCTGACTGAAATTTTCTTGCTTATTCCTTTCTTTGGTGGTAATATGATTTATGTTGTCTTCAGGCATCCTGAAGAGCTAACTGCTGGAACTCAGGGAAAAATGTGTCAGCTGGTGTGTACTCTGGCTGCTGGGTGTCTGGTAGGGATGAGTTAGAGCAGAGCTGAGGTAGGAAGAGTGAAAGATTTCAGTGTGCATCACTGGGAGGTCAGACTCTCTAATTCAGGAAGGCTGGTTAGTTCTTGTTTCAGTATAGATGAAGACTGTAAATCAATTTATATACCTCTAAATAATAAAGACACTTAAAGTAACAGCAGGTGGAAAGAAGCAGAATATAAGTGAGGACTGGATGTGGTTGAAGCTCAGAAAAGAAAAAAATTAAATAGCTTTTATGGGGGGTGTTGGCTTTTGCCTTTGAGATCATTCAAATTATGTACGAAAATAAAAAGCAACTGCAGACACTCATCTGTGTGTAGGAAAATATTAAATCTACGGCAATATTCTGAACAATACAACATTTTCTTTTGGATTTCACTGCCATGAAGTAGTATAGGAACTTACCTTATTCCGGTTTTAGGAAAGAGGCATTAAGGGCTGGAGTTGTATTCCATGGAGTTGTCACTGGGATGCTGTCAGATTTTGAGTGCTCTTGAGCTCTGTTCCTTGAAGCTAGGTAAGGCAATTTTTATTATTAATTCATAGCACTCTTTCTCTTTCCACATGTGGCTACTTAGCTATCCTCTGAGTTAAATTTAAGAAATGTGAACACTCAAAGTAGTGATAGTACATGGACTAAGGCCTGCATGATCAGAGCAGCAGGTGCATTAGGCATGCCAAATCGGGGTTGTCTTAACTAAACTGGAAGTTGCCTGGGGTTTCACAAACCTCATGTGAAATTTGGGTTTTTTCTATGTGGCCCTGAACAGTTTGCTGTGCTTTGAATAGATATGATTTGTGCTCTTGTAGATCTCCATGCAGAACACTTGGTATCTGATACATCAGAATGGTAATAACTCTTATTTCTCTGTGGGGCAGACTGATACATACTTTGTTGATGGAAAAATGTGAATGAGGAAAGTTCTCTCTAGTCCTGGGGAAGACAATGGATGCAGCATTTTGTTCTTTCAACATCAATGGATGCCTTTTTACCATCAAGGACAGTTTTGCTCTGGATGGTAAGCGTGTGGGTGAGCTCAGACCAGCCCTGCAGAGCTGGGAGGACTCAGCCTGTTCTCATCACTTGGCTTCTGCTCATCACAATGGGAAGTTTGGCCAAGCACAGCTCCAGCTCTTAACTTTCCACTTAGAGCTGCAATTCTCCCTGGAGTGGGATGGAGCAATGGTAAAGAGACAGTCATTAGGATGTGTGACCAAAGTATTGTTTAAAGGTGACTGTATATCTCAGATCAGGGGCAGTCTCGTTTTCCCCCTTTCCCTCCAGAAGGTTAATACAGTTCATGGTCTCAGGCAGCAGTCACGCAGAGTGGCACTGCACCCTTTCCTCAGGATGCATCCCGTACAGTCCAGTCTTTGTGAAGACCAGATCCTGAACTGAGAGGTGAGGGTCACGTTGCCACACCTGGAAACGAGTAACCTTTTCTTACAGTTCTTGTAAACGTCAGCAGTAAATGATGAGCCCTGGGAAAAGGTGAGGGGAATCTCCCCACCCTATCCATGGACCTTTTGGCACCGCATTGTGTGTTGTGAAACCCTGGGTGATAAAAGGAGTGCTGCTATTTCTGTCTTTTGGCACTGCTGGCTCCCCGCTGCAGGTTTACAGTGATAAACTGGCTGTGAGCTGCTCCATGGAGCAGTTATGGTGGTGGCTGTGCTTTGTCCCTTGGTGGCAAGGCAGAGCTTGACATGTGGGAATGAGGAGTGGCTCGGGTTGGTGACAGTGGTTCCTGACACATCCCCACCTATTTGGGGGGATAAATATGGGCAGGGTCACACACTCTTTCCTCAACACCCTCATTACCTTGAAATGACACTTTCCAAAGGGGCAGTGCTCTTGCCCTGTGTAATTTAAAATTATGGCTCTGTGCCATTTTTAGGGTGGTGCTTGCTTTCTACTGTAAAATATTTGCATTGTGTTTATTTGGAGTTGCTTCCTCCACCACCCCTAATTCTGAGAAAACCATAGCTAAAATACGGAGAAATGCTAATAGAATTTACAGCCTAAGAGACTGACATTCACTCCTGCCCAAATGGAGGCAGATCAAGCAATGTCTTCTGTAGTAGTGCCTCAGCTCTGCCTTGCTAGGACTAAGAAGAAGAAACTCATTCTGTATGTCCAGAAACTGCCAGCAAAGGTGCTGGCAGCCATGTTAATGCCAAGTCTTGGATCAAACTCATTCACTTTGTGCTGCTCCTCAAAGAGGCACTGGGAAGCACAGGCTTTGAGCATTAACTTGAATCAGGACTGCAGTGATAGCCCAGCTAACAAGAATCTCTGCAATTTATAGCTGCTCTAAGGTCCCTGGGAACATTCAAGGCCAGGTTGAAAGGAGTTCTGAGCAACCTGATCTAAAGGCAGGTATCCCTGCTCATGCAGAGGGAATTGGACTAGATGACCTTTAAAGGTCCCTTCCAATCCAAACTGCTCTATGACTCTTTGATTCTGTTATCTGGGAAAGTGAATAAAAATACTGTTGCTACGAGCAGAAGGAGATGTGTGTACACACTCATCACCCTCTTCCTTGTCCTGCACAGCACGATTGCACCAGGGTCTCATAGTCTCCCTTCTAATTATGAGTCTATTTTAACCCTTGAAATGGCAGCATGTCTTTTGCTTGATACCAGGGTTAACTGCTGAGGGATGTGTATAAACGTTTACTCTCCCATAAATCCTGTTATCTGGCAATTCTTCACAGTAGCTGGGACCTCATTTCATGCTGCTTTTGCTCCTATTAGAGGTCAGAGGGAATGACTGAGCATGTAAATAAACTTCCCAACAATTTTACACCCCACTGTGGACAACCCTGAGAGCACAAGCCTGCCATTGGAGCATTCTTCTTGTAAGGCAGCTGGAAACATCCCAGTTCCCTTCCTATAAGCCTAGATTTTTGCCAGATGTCCCTGTATGCCTCCATTCACATGTGTCTGTGAGTTCTTGTGCAGTTGAGTAGACTTACAGAGCCAGCTTTGGATGGACAAGGCAAGACACTGAGTAACTTTTGTTGTAATTTCCCAGGCCCCTGCTGAGCCACCATGTAAACTAGCCATCTTCTGTGCATTTAACATCTGAATATTCCAGGCTTCTCAATCATTTCACATGAGTGTCTAGAAGCATTATGACTTCCACCTCATGTCAGCCTCATTTGCATGGGAGGGGGTATGGAAGTCCTTGAAAATGTTTTATTTTTTATACATTCCCTAAAGGTAAATTGTGTCACAGCGGGGGAGCTAGGTACAAAACTCCCATTTTCTTGCTCCCAGGACAGCATGTCCAACTTATTCAATGAAACATAAAACCAGTTTTTAATACAGGTGCCTGTAGTTGGTGGAGTAATAACCAGAATGGCTCTTCCCTGGAGCTGTTGGTCATGTTCACCTTCTCTGGCCAAATATCTGTACACAGCACTATGGATTTTCTTTTGCATCTAAAAATTTGGAGTTTTTATGTCTAGATTGCATTGAGGTTGTGAGTTTTCACATGGCTTCTTGAATGTTTTTAAAAGGTTAAAACTGAGGGAGAAAATGGTGTCACTATCGAGGGAAAGGAAGGTCACGCTTTTCCTATCCCTCTGTATCTGATTGCCTGCTCTCTCCTTCCTCTGCCCTTCCCAGACTATGAATAGGGAGTTTGGGGGTGTTTCCTGCAGGCCAGCTGTGGTTTCGTTGCTGGAAAATCTCAGTTACAAGTGAAGAGCACAGGCTGGATGAGAAGTGATGAGTTACTGGTGACTGATCTCAGCTGATGGGGGAAAAAAATGACTCCTCAGTGAACTAGGCTTGTTCCCAAAAAAAGGAATCCATCACTTTGGAAAAGAGATTAATGGAGAACATCCAGCAGCTCTGCTGGCCCCTGGACAGAGGCTTGCACTGAAGCCACCGGATGAGGCGTTTCGTTGTGTCATCATGCGATTATTTATATCTTCCGTTGACTAGCACATTTGTTTCCCCAAAGCAGAGTGGGTGTATGATTTGCTGTTTTTTTATTCTTTATTAAGTTCTAAATATAAACCATCCCTGAAGGGTATGCAGAGCTGTCCTGCTGATTGATTTGGAGGGGATGGGAGGAGGCTGAGGAACTACCCCTGCCCGCAGAAGTCTTCTCTCCTTCTCAGCATTCACAAACTTCTGAGCCAAGAAAGGAATTTTCCGTTCTGCCTGGTGGCTCTTTACGGGAGGAATGGTTTGACTTATTTTGCAGGATTAAGGTGGTTTTACATCTCTTACCCTAAGCACAACAAAAATTTTACAAAAATAATAATTTGCAGGGAGTGGTGGTGATGTATGTGTTTTCATGATTTTTGCTTGAGCAAGACTAAATTCTGGCAGTTGTAAGCTTCTGTGGACATACTTAACAAGGAGGACTAGGTTTAGGGGCATTTTAATAGTGCTGAACTACAAATGAAATCTTCTTGAAGCAAATTTGTTGATAGCTGTCAAAAACTTCTCTGACTGATTATATATATTAGGAAAGTATTCTCAGTTCTTTCCCTCCTGCTTTTCTTATGTTTTTTGAAAGTATTGTATGAAATTACATTTCAAGTTTGTAGTAATTTAAGTTTTAGAAGTGGAAAGTGATTTTTAATGTATTTGCAAATCTAATATTTATATAAACTGAAAAGAGTGAATGAAACTGCCCTTTAAATTCTGCAAAAGCAGAATATTTAATATTAATATTTAAACAAAAGGAGCATCAAGTTCTCATACTGGGTCATACATACTCATTTCGAACTGTGGAAGGTGTATGGCTGGAGGGCCTCACTTTTGAGTAGGAGACCCATTTGTGAAGTACATTTTCATGAGGCTCTCCTCTGTCTCTGTCACAGATGATTTCCCAGCAAGTAGTTCTCAGGCATTTCTCTGGACAAGGGGAAGATACTGGTTCCCATCTCAAAGCTTGTCTTTATCATTGGGGTCAGTGTCCAGTGTTAAAGGCAGTGAAAGTCTTCAAAAACATTTTACAATTTAAGTAAGAATTTTCTAAAAAGTAGTTACTGTAGCTCACCAACTTCTAAAGATTATGTTTTTTCCTGATTATTAAAACACCCCTTTGTTCTCATCTTTTTACTGTGTCATTATATTGTCTGCTTTACCTTTGCCACTGCAAGTTTGAAATTTGAAACAGCAAAAGGACAAAGAACTAGAAAGGTCGCAGAAGAGTTGTTCCTGTGAGAAACCCTTGTGCCTAAGGTTCCAAGTTCAGGTACTAAACCAGATCCAGATGTGATATACTTTGAAATACCAAATCTTTGGATATTTGCCTGAAACTGATGCCTGTGCCTGTCAAAATGCCCACCCACTCCTAGTGGCAGATTCTGTTGGGGTTTTTTTCAACTTCCACTTTCTATGTTGAGACTTTAAACTAGTGTCTTTTAAATGAAGGGGTGTTGGACATTTACAGCGGTGTAAGACCAGACTCTAAATTATGAAATGGACCACAGACATCAGGCTTTATAAGACAGGGTTTGACTGAGGTAAGGCAAGTTCAGTTACTGTGCATGAAAAAGCAGAGCAGTATGAAAGTATATAGGGAAAAGCAACAAGAATTTTATCAGCTGAAAACTGGAAAAATCTAGGTGATATGTTTTTGACAAGTCCAAAAATAGGTAGCAGAGGCAAAAAAAATGTCCACTGGTGTGTTCCCATTTCAGAGCCAGCTGAGTTAAGCAAAGATAAAGTGGCTTTTTGGATCCACTGTGAAGTAGCTCTTATTAACACTGCTCAGTCTTTTTACTTATTCACTTTCCTGTGTTAACATGTGACCATTCTTCTACATGAAAACTCTTAGAATAAATACAGATTCCCTAGGAAGATGCTATGGAAAGTACCACCTTTCTTTTTCCAGCTACAATTTAGAAGGCTTAGTGTGTGTTTCTTGCTAACAGAGAAGCATTTGCATTGAATTTCAGGAATGTTGTATGTGCTTTACTTTTGAAACAGAGCATCAGAACCTGCTTAATCCCAGGACACCCTTGAGACCTCACTGTTTGTGGGGGTGCTGTCTTTTGTAGCAGCTTGTATCCAGATTGCATATAAAGCCCATGAGCTTTTGTGGCAGGTAGTAGCAAGACACTGGGTCCTTGTTTATCCTACAGTGACCTCAAGGGAAGACATCTGACTTTTTTATACTGGGCATGGTCACTGAAAGGGCAGAGGGAATAACTAGAAGTTGTAAAAGCCCAACTGTGCTTCAACTGAGTCATGAGGACACTTTTGAGGAACTGAGTTTTCCTCCTAAAATTTCCAAGAAGTAGTTCAGGACCAGCCTTGGGAGCATCTTCTAAAAGCAGGTAGTTTAAGAGGTCTCAGGTTTTTCAACACAGAAAATAGATTCAGAAATTTGTAAGAACTTGCCTGTGACCTTAGGGCTAAACAGCAACTTCAGTCTTCCTATTCTCTCTGCTTTGATACTTTTTCATTTATTTTTTCGACATATCTATTTTTCCTTCTGACTAGTTGGGGATATTTTTCAGTTCTTGGTGGACAAGCTGGTACTATATTTGTTCTTTGCCCCACAAAACTCTGATAAAAATTGAATACATATTGTGCACACACAAGAAGACAATAGACTTATATCATGGATTGGATATCCCTTCTCATAACTGCTTTGATCGTGATTAGCATTTGCGTAAAAGAATCGATCAGGTGTTCTTTATAGAGGAAATGAATGAAAAGATTTCCTTACCAGGGAAAAGATAATTTCCTTGTAGATTAAACACCTGTTCTACAGTATCATCTTTGGAGTGTTTGTTCATACAGAGCCTTGTTAATTCTGCACTGCTAAGTGGCCTTTCAGAGCAAGCTGGACAATCAGTGTCTTGGTGCTGCTTATCAGAGCTAATAAAGAATCACTGCAGTCTGTTGAGCCAGCAGAAGGAACAGCAGCAGCTAGTAAAAGAATTTAATTCTGAAGGTATGAATCTTCACATGACAATCAAAATATTCTGCCTTTCACCACAAGTGCTCTGCTATGATTATTGCCATAGCAACTATGTTGTATTGAGTAAAAGAAAAAATCTATGTAGTGAGTTAACCACAGATTTACTTTTAAACAGAATTCTGACTGACGTCAGAGGAAAATTTGCATGCTTAAATTTAAGCATATGTTTAAATACTTATTAGAGCTGAGCAGCTCCTGGAGATATTATTATGCCTGAAGACAAAAATCTTACATTTATCTGGGTGGAGATGCCTCTTTAATAGTCTGTTGTGACAATAAATAATGGAAATTATAATCTGGCATTCCAAGATAATAACCCAAAGTAAAGGCTTCCTTATTTCAGAATTGTATTTGGAAACAGTGGAAAATAAGAAGCTTTGCTAGAGCAAAACTATAGGACACAATTATCAAATAATGTGAGAAATAGCAAAGATATTTCAATGCTCAAGCCAGAGCATTGCTGTAGCATTCATTGGAATCTGTCCTTGCTTGGTACCCTCTCAGCTATGGGTAAGTGAACAGCTTCACTCATAACAAATCAAGCTGTCTGGGGTCAATAGCATCAAGGGTTGAAAGTGAGGATACTTTGTCCCAAATACCCTTGGCAAGTTAGTTGCCTCACACTTCCAAATACCTCTTTCCCGGTTTGCAGGCTACTCACATGTGGTCAAATGTTTTAAGGTGATTAGTTCATGCCTAGAAGCTGGACTTTTGATATCCACAGCTTCAGGTGTGTCTTGCTTTGTCTTTGTGCTGAGTCTGATAAACTTTGCTTTATCAGCTCCTGGCATATGAGTGTCTTCTTCCTGCTTCGTTTACTCACACCCAACATTTATCTTCAGAAGTGGATTAAACATGAAAATGCACTTGTTACTCCTGGGATAAGAGTGTCCACACATAGGGAGTTAAATGTTACCAAAGCTACAAGGGATGATGCCCTTCACGCTGCCAGGCAGACTGTGCATCCTCTTTACCCCAAAGAGAACTTATTTCCACTCAGCAATAGGTAATATTAGGCTTGATCCTTGTCAGTAAGTAAATTACCTCAGAACCAAAGTTGTACTGACTGCTTCCCCTTCATGCTAAATAGAAAGGACATTTAAATAATCCTGTATGCAATAAAAGCTGTCTATCCAAGTACAAAGGGGAGAACCAGCTTTTTGGGAGATGCTAGAAAGGGAGATTCACTGGGAGAGGGTGCAAATGCAGAAGTAGAGGTACCTCTTGGAGGGTGCTCATTGTGTTGGTAAGGTGTGAGGCTTTCTGTAGAAAAAGTGGGGAAATTATGAGGTGATCCCATCCCCACCGAGGCTGCTGAGAGATTTACTTGCTGGGCTCAGCATGGGCAGTCCCACAGGCTGACTGTGTATTTTGGAAGAAAAACCACAGATCTTCCAATCATTTTCTGAATTCTGTCAAAAGTCCAGTAAAGGGAAATTAATTTCTAATGTAGTGCTTGGATTATCTGCTGTGATCAATTTTAATAACTTGGGAATATACAAAACACCCTACAAATCTTAATGAATCATACAGCAGATGTCTGGGGTAAGAAAACTATGATCTCTCTGCTACACATGAGCAACTGGGGCACAGAGAAAATCAAAGATTCAGCTAAGTCCTTTGGTTTAATTTTAAATTAACCCTTTTCCTGTACAAAATTACCCAGTTTAGAAAAGAAAGTTGTGTAAAACTGTTAGCCACAGAAGGCAGAGAAACTGGTTTACTAAGTAGAGTTTAATAAAAAGAATGTATTCATCTCCATTCTTCTATTGGTGGGTTTAAAATATGGTGCAGGGACATCAAATCAATTTATCTTTCTCCTGGCTAATATTTTTTTCCACCTGTTAAACTACTTAGATACAAGGGCAATGAAGTGATGATATCATTAATGCTACAAAACCTAGAATAGAACATAACAAAGAAACTAGAATAGATACAAAAAATATCTAGAAGTTAGCTTTGGGAAAAGATAAATGCTGCACCAGTGCATAAAAACTTGTTCAATCAAAAATGTGCAGAAGTTTTCCTTGTGTTTTGCATTAGGAATTGCACTTTCTCACTGAAAAAAGTATGGAAAGAACCCATCTGTGGGAAGCTATGATCTGTATTTGGCACTTCTAAATCCCAGGCTTGTTGTCTGGTCTTCCTCTCACTCATCTTGCTCTCAGTTAGGAAGAAAAAAATAAAACATAGATTTGCTGGTGAGGGAAAGGTGGCAGTTCCATATAGCACCTGCTGAAGCAGTGGACACACATGGTGGTCACATGCCAAAGTCACAGCCATGCAGCTGCATCCCATTCCCCACCTTTATGTGCAGCCTGCATCTGTCTCCTGGCCAAGGGCAGCTACACAGCAATACAAAGGGATGGGTTTCTTCAGGCCAAACGGGAGCAGAAATGAAATATGTGGAATTTCCCGGCATGTAGCCCAGCACTTAACTCATGGGAATGTGTGGCTTCTGGAAGGCACCTGCACCTGAACCTCAGCTCACAGGATGGGGATAAATCAGATTTAGAGTAACTGCCAGAATCCGGAGATACAGAGATCCCTGTATATCATGAAGTCTTCTGTGATGAGAAATTCTGTGTTTATTTTCTTAAAAAAAAAAAATCCTTCCCATTTTTGTGGTTTTTCACACCCGTAAAATAAATATTTTGGGTTTAGCTGTAGTTAACTTTGGGTAGTCAAGAGAGGTAAGCTGCAGTGCAGCAAAGCTCACGGTAAGATTCAGGACAGCTGTCATTTGGCGCTGCAGCTGCTGCTTACACCTGCCCTGCCATTAGGTATTATTTAGGTTGGTGTTGTTGTGGGGTTTTTTGGTTTGGGTGTTGGTGTTTTTTTGTTGGTTTGTTTGTTTGGTTTGGTTTTGGTTTTTGTTTTGGTTTTTTGTTTGTTTGTTTTTTTTTCCTTTAACATGAAGATATAATTTAGTGTGGATTTTTTTCCTTCTCTTCCTTAAAGAAGATCAGTAGATGGCACTGTGTTACCGTGGGACAAGTCGCCTCCCTCTGTCTCTAAGATGGATGAAAGACATCGCCTATCTTTGAGTTTTCAGCTGTCTGCTTTAATCTTTACCAGGAAACAAAATGAAAAAAACACCAAACCCAAACCCCCACAAAGCAACAGCCTGGGTCTGTGTCACTCAAATGTACTTTAGCACGGTTTCCCCTCCTCTGTCTTCAGGATTGCTAGCCCTGTATCATGTCCCTGTGGGACATTCTGGTTAGAATAATAAACTTTATATGCCTTGATTTTTGTACTCTGTTCTTTTAGCTTGTTTTTCTCTCCCTGCTATCACAAATGTAAAATAATCTGAAGTCTCAGTGAAAAAAAAGTGGGATCAGATCTCTAGTATAAGATGAAGCTCCTCCAAATGTGGGTGATGTTTGGGAATGCTGGTCCCCAGCTGGGCTTTTAAGTTCTTTAAACAAATGAAAATAAAAACTAATGAATGTGCTTAGCTACATGGACATAAATGGCTAATCAAGGGCAATCCACTGACACATGATTGTAGATAGCATTGTTCACTGAGCCATAGTGAACATAAATTATTGCTATTATGTGCTGCAAATATCCTTAACTGGAGGATTGACCAAAATTGCCTTCAGCCACTAAGCTTGCAAAATTGAGTTGCCTCATGATTGCAGAGTTGCTTGCAATAGCTTGACATTTTTATGCATTCTTGGAATTCATAAATGCACTGTTTAGCAGAAAAAGAGAATAAACTAATGAAAAAATCATTAAGATGTATAAAATATCTACTGAAGCCTAAATGAAACATTTTTGGTCATTTCCTATCAACTCAATGAACCTTTATATAGTAGAATTTCTTTCTTTAAGAAACCTTCCTGAGTTGGAAGCACTTGGAAGGAGCTCTTCTTTGCAATCTCAGAGAATCAGTCTCATTGTGCTGTTCTCTTTAGTAGCTGCTGTAGCTGCAACACAATTACTGAGGGAAGAAATCTAATTGTTGGGAGGGAGACCAACCTATTCAGGGAATTTGCAAGAAATTGCACGGCACATAAAAATGTGATTCCTTGCTTAATGGTGCTTTAATCCATTTTTGTCTTACAAGACTATTAAGATGAAAAGTATTTGAGTTTAGAATGTGAAAGTCTTGAATGGAATGGTGCCACAACTATGCAAAATTTCCCCTCTTGTTAAGAAGGTTGGTTAGGCTAGAGCTGCAGCCTGCTGATAACAAAGGATGATAGATTAACTTTGTCAAATAATGCATATTTGTCAGCCATCACTGGACATAGATTTTTATAATTATTTTATTGTATTTCCCCTTTAAATTCACAAATAGGTGTTTATTTCCAAGAGATCTCATTGCAGTTGGAGGAGTGATAATTCTATAGGCTTCATTCTCTCCATGGCAACTGTAAATGGGTCAAGCACGGGTGCAGCCTGGCACACAGCAGCTGTGGGAAGGCAGCTGCAGTAGTCTGCCCTCACAATGCCCTGCATTATCCTCACCTGGCACTCCCATGGATGATACTTCCTAGGGCTGCAGCCAAGAATTATCATGGAAGAGGGCTTTTTCAGTGGTCACTAAACCTTGAGCATCTCCTGGATCTGCTGCAGGTTGTGGTGGAGACCATGTGCTTGGACACCTGGTGCTTCAGAGACCTGTGCTTTGTGTCTGTGTGATTGCTGCGTGTGCTTTATGGTGCTTTCCCATTCCAGAGCAGAGCCTGTCTCAAGCTGTGTCCCAGAGCCGTGATCAAGAGAGCCTGGGCTAAGTCTGGGGGAAGTATTTGGAAGAAAAGATGGATGGTGACGAGACTGTCACGTTGAGGACAAGAAAAGAAGGAGAGCTATGGGTGCAAGGAATGCAGGCTTTGCTCAGTTGCAAAGTATAGTCATATTCAGCACATTGGGATGCAGGGAGCACTCAGGATAGACACACAGAGAGGCAGCAGCAAGGAGGGGTGTCCTAGTACTTTGGTGCAGGGATACCTTGGCATTAGGCAACCTGTTTGGATCTTGCATTATGTGGTTTGTGAGGCTACTTAACGTCCATGTGGATAACCAGTTACACAGTCTGAAGGTGGCATGATTCAATGCTGCAGCTGAAATGGACAAGATGAAACAAGAATCATAAATGACACAACTTTGCAATATTGTGAGAGTGATTCTAAACTGATAGTTGAGGGAGAAAACCCAGACAAGTTTAGCTGTAAAATTGTATAGCGGTAGACAGATGAAATGGAGACATCCATTAGAGTTTTGTAATAGGAACACTGAGAACTATTCCCAAGGCCGAAAAGCAACCTACATTTTTGAACATCTGCCTGTGCAAACTGGGATGGGTAACTCAAACCTGGTCTCTAGTCCCTTTGAGTTCTGATACCGTATCTTTTAATTCTCACAGCAGTCTTGATCATTCAGTAGTTTGAGGCTGTCTGAAGGACAAGTCATCAATTTAGCCACTTAACTGTCTCCATTGCAGACTGGGTTAAATATGGTGCAGGGGTGGATGGAGAAGAGATTTTGGATGAGTTTCTTCCTCAGATAATCTAGTTTGAATATACTAAAACCACACTGCAAATCCAACTGACAGATGGTGAATTAGGACAGTCAAGGTTTCACTTCAACACTGAACCAGAAGGGCAGCATGGGCACAACCTAGTGAACACAATAACAGTGGGTTGTGAGGGTCAAATATTTCTGGTGTCTAAATGGAAATGCTTTTGTTCTCAAGTCATTAAAAACTCAGCAGGGCAGTGGTTCCTTAGTCTGCAAATGTCTAAATGATCACTTAGCTCACCATGGCAGTTAATAATTTTTCTTACCAAAAGACATGTAATGACACAATTGTTAGATCATTTGCCCTCAGGATGTTCTTCATACTGTTTTTCTAACCTGTTAATTCAAAACCCCTTCTCTTCTGAGTCTCAAAATACATACATGAACTTATCTGAGTCATACATTCTCTTGTTTTTCAGCAACGTGCAGTGGTTAGAATTATTTATTGATTTAAGGATCATTATTTCAAATGTTTACAATTCCCTTCTGGTGCAGAATCTGAGACACATAGAAGCTGATTTTGGAGGAGAGTGAAGCAGTCACAATTGCATCTACAGCAGTGTCCGCAGTGTGGGCAACAAACAGGAGGAGCTGGAGGCCATCGTGCAGCAGGAAAGCTGTGACATTGTCACCATCAGGGAAAGGTAGGGGGTGACTGTCATGACTGGGGTGCTGCAGCAGGTGGCTACAGGCTCTCCAGAGGGGACAGGCGAGGAAGAGGAGCCAGTGGGGTGTCTCTGTACCTCAGGGAGTGTTTTGACTGCACAGAGCTGGAGGATAGTGATGATAAGGTTGAGTGCCTAGGAATGAGAATCAGGGGTGAAGGTTGGTAAGCCAGATATCCTGGTGGGAGTCTATTGCATGCCATCCAACCAGGATGAAGAGGCACATGGAATATCCTGTAGGCAGCTGGCTGATGTTGCACGATCACCAGACCTTGTTCTTGTGGGAGACTTTAGCCTGCCAGTGTCTGCTGGAAACCCAGCAGAGTGGAAAGGAGGCAGTCTAGGAGGTTCCTGGAGCATTTGGAAGATAACTTCCTGACACAGCTGATGAGGGAGCCTACAGGGGCAGTGTCCTGNCGGTGGTGGGAGGTTGTTCTTTTGGTTGCAGTGTCCTGCTAGACCTGCTCTTTATGAACAGAGAAGGGCTGGTGGGGGATGTGGTGGCCAGAGGCTGCCTTGGGCAGAGTGCCCACAAAGCTATAGGACCTTTTGGGTCTTGATAGGTTAAGGAAGTGTTCAACAAAACCTCTACCTTGGACTTACGGAAGGTGGACTTTGGCCTGTTCAGGACACTGGTTCAGAGAGTCCCTTAGGAAATAGCTCTTAATAATGAAAGAGTCCAGAAAGGCCAGGCATATTTTAAGAAGGAAATCTTAGAGATGCAGAGGCAGCCCGTCCCTATGTGCTGAAAGAGAAGACATCAGGGAAGATTGGCCTGGTTGAACAGGGACTTTTCACAGGAACTCAGGGAAAAAAAGAGAAGTTTTGACCTTTAGAAGAAAGGACAGGCAACTCAGGAAGAGTACAAAGATGTTGGATCACAGGGAGAGAAAATGAGAAAGGCAAAAGCTAAGCTAGAACACAATCTGGCCACTCTATGAAAGGCAATAAAAATGTTTTTATAAATATTCTAACAACAAAAGGAGGACCAAGGAAAATTTCCATCCTTTATTGGATGCAGGGAGTGGGACATTGTCACCATGGATGAGAAAAAGGCTGAAGTACTTAACGCCTTCTTTGCCCCAGTCTTTAACAAAAAGACCAGTTATCCTCAGGGCAACTAGCCCCTGGGTGGGAAGGCAGAGATGGAGAACAGAATGGACCTCCCGTGATCCAGGAGGACGTAGTCAGTGACCTACTGGGCCACTTAGACACTCAAAAGTCTATGGGGCTGGATGAGATCCACCTGAGGGCATTGAGGGAAGTTGTAGAAGAGCTTGTCGAGTCACTGTCCGTCATCTATCATCAGCTCTGGCTAACCAAGGAGGTCCCAGAGGACTGGAATCTGGCCAGTGTGACAGCCATCCATACAAAGGGCTGGAAAGAGGATCCAGGGAACTACAGGGCTGTCAGCCTGACTTTGGTGCTGGAGAAGGTTATGGAACAGATTGAGTGCTCTCATGTAGCATGCACAGGACAACCAGGGGATCAGACCCAGCCAGCATGAGTTAGGAAAGCAGATCCTTCTTGACCAAACTGATCTTTTTTTATGACCAGGTGACTGACCTGGCAGATGCGGGAAAGGCTGTGGATGTTGTCTACCTGGAATTCAGTACTCACCCACGGCACACTCCTGGATAAGCTGGCAGCCCATGGCTTGGACTGGTGCACTCTTTGCTGGGTTAAGAACTGGCTGGATGTCTGGGCCCAGAGAGTGGTGATGAATGCGGCTGCATCCAGCTGGGGACAGTCATTAGTGTGGGTTCCCCAAGGCTCAGGATTGGGCCCAGCCCTGTTTAACATCTTTATTGATGATCTGGATGAGGGGAGTGAGTGTAGCCTCAGTAAGTTCACAGGGAAAAATTATCAGGTTAGTCTAGTTGATATGTAGTTACCAAAGGAAAGTTGCACTTCATTCAAGTTTGGTTTCACTCCTCTATCTTTTAGAGACAGATTCCAGAATCTATACCTTGATAAGACAAGTATGGTGAGGTTCATAGGATTGTTAGAGGAAGAAATTTGTACTGGTGGGCAGGAATGAATTCAAGGATGATATTGTTGCATCAGATCTGTGGAATATGATTCAGCTGATAAGCCATAGGGAGTTCCTGGTGGTTTTGGGTTTGTTTGGGTTTTTTTGGTTTTTTTTTTTGCCAAGTATTATGAGAAATAATATTATATCAAATTAAAAGGTTTTAAAGTCTGGAACTTAGATTCCGAATCCTTACCTTTGGAAATGGGATTGTTTCTAAGAGGAAGGAGTATATTTTCCATCTGTAAGAGGTTTGTAGTCTAGAGTGTGTACAATTTGAGAATGCATGAGAACACAAAACCTTCCTGTAGCTTCTATACACTTACTTTCATTCCACATAAAAGGGTTTGAAATAGATAACAAGAAAATGCATTTTCTATTGTCTGCTTGGGGAAATTTAACATAAAAGCATCTGTAAGAAGGAAATTACATAAAAATGAGATGGCAGAAGTAATGGAGATTTAAATGAGAAGAAATGATGATGAGATAAGAAGATTGCTTATCTGGCTGTGTATTAGAATAGAGTTCATCTATGGGATTTCTGTTGGTGAATCTAGATAATGGAATGAGCATCATTTTCCTGCCTTTGGAGCTGGTAATTTCTACCTTAGTGAGTGTATTGTTCATTTGTTTTTAAACATTATGCATATCACAAATAATGCAAATACAGAATTCAGTAAACATAATTGGTATAAACATAAAAAAGTCAGAATACATTTAAATCAGTTTAATGAATCACATCTTGAGAAAAAAAGAAAGCAGATTATCAGGACAACTAGGAGTCAGAAAAGCAAATTATCAACAATATTTTGTGGAAATTATCTATTCTGAGATGCACAATTTACCAGCTAAATAGATTGCATACACTAGAAAACACTCTTAAATATGATTCTCCAACAGTGCTGTGAACTGTACTGGAAAAAGCTGACTATGGGAACACAGTCTCTGATCCTGCAGATGTTTATGGATGGGTTTAACTTTAATCACTGATTTCTGTTGAAGTCAGGACTAAGAACTGCCTGCTTAACTAGGCCAAATTACATCTAAGCATTTGTGGGAGAGCTTTCCTTCAGAGATGTAAAAACTTTGTAGTGTGCATTAGTGGTGAATGAAAAAAAAAAAAAAAAAGATGACTGCCATTCCCTGTCATTATTTCCAGTGTACACATGTTGTGAGTTTGGTTTTTTTTGGCTGGTTGGTTGGTTTTATTACTGCAAATGGTCTCTCTGTTGTCATAGACCTGGAAGCTGCTCCACAGTACTCTCTTAGTAGTCCAGTCTCAATGGAAAAGCATCATGTCAGTAGGCAACATACCTGAGAGAGAACATGAGATAGATATCCTGTCCTCATAGCTGCTCTGGCTCCCTGTAGTCCTGTGGATGCACTTTAGGGTGTTGGTTCTGACACTAGTTGGACTGGTAGTGGAGCCATGTTTCCAAAGCTGAGCACTTCTCTTGATTTTCTTCCTATAGAAGAAAAGGGATGGGACAATGGACAGGGGGTTCTCTGTCATAAACCCTTTGATCTGAAATTCACTTTGTACTCTGGGAAGCACTACTCAAGGCAGCAGCAGTTGCTAGCTTTCAGGACAATTTGCATGTCCCTGCTTGCTTTCTAAAACAGGACTTCACTCCCACCCATCTTCCCAATTTTAAGCTCCTTGCTTCCTTTTACACTCCCTTAAGCAGCAGTTCACTCTCTGGCTTCTTCCTTCCCTTCTTTTCCTGTCTGCCAAAATGAGGAATCCAATCCTATCCTTCTTCTTTCTTAATTGCTCTTCTTCTTTCACCTCAGGGGTAAATATGATCTAGCCTTCCTTCCATCCTAATCCAATGATCCCTTCCTCATCCTGCCAAGTTGTCGGCATTTGCCTTGTCATTAAAGGCATGGTTGTGTTGGTTGCTAATTGTTTCAACTCCCAGTTGCTCTGTGAGAAACATGGGAGATTTATCCAGCGGCTCCTGGGGAAACATCTGTGCAGCCAGTGTCAAAAACTGCTTCTGCCACCTGCCCCCTATTCACCATGCAAAATTTTCAGTACCACTTGTTGCATGCAGACCATGGATACCAAACCTCAGGTCTTGACATCTGTTATGTGGGAGTGCCAGGACTACTGAAGGACTGGGGCTTTAGGTGGGACAGGTACATGCTGTGGAGTGTCTGCATATGCTGAAAAAGAATACATGCTTGGTTAGAGAGAAGGGGAGAAGGGTTTGTACAGAAGTTGCAGGAATGTGAACTGGGCATCCATAGTATTGTAGTTGCCCCTCACAATTTCCAGCATTATATTAACTTTATCTATGAAGTAGGATTCTCCATTTAAAACTAACTTTCTGGGATCACACAAAACCAAAACAAAAAAAACCTCCAAAAAAACCAAAACCAACAAACAAAACCAAACCAACCAACCAAACAAACAAAAAAAAACCCAAAAACCCCCCAAAAAACCCACCAAAAAACAAAAAAAAATCCAACAAAAAAACCCAAACGCAAACCAAAAATACCCCCAAACAAACAAAAATCCCACAAAAACAAAACAAACAAATCCCCCCCACAACCCCAGCCATTGTAGCCTTTTATAGGTGCATGAATCTGCAGCTTGAAATAATCACTTTCAACATCATGACTTACAATAGCTACCCTCCAAGCTTCATAATGCACTTGTTTTTTCTTTTCTGAAATATTTGAAGAAGAATGGTGTTTCTAAAGGATACCAGCTAGCTGGCTCCTCATTCCAGTGACAATTGCACCTTTAACTTATTTGCACTAGTTTAAGAAAGTCAAATGCACTGGGGAAAAACACCCCAAAGAAGAAAGTGTCTAGTTGTTTAGTAGAGTCTCATTCACATTTGAGAACTCCATGTGCTCTGTGTTTAGACTATGCTTAGAATGGCTCAAGTAAACAATCAGAGGACATTTACATAATCAGTTCATGGATTGTGAGGACTCTGTTGACTCTGTTCCATTAGTCTGCACTTTATGGCCATTGCCTATGCCTGCATGGAAAGTTTACTGCTGTTGTGCTTCTCTGGCTCAGGAGGCACACTTGTCTTATTGGTCAAGCTTTTATAAAGAAAGCAGTGTGTGTTATGTAGAAACCTGAGGGAAACCTGGGGCCTGTTCTGCTGTGATGGGCTGTGTTCAATGCAAAAGCTTTCAGATGCAGTAGTAAAGCTTGTCCAAAGAGCAGGGAAACATGATTTTTTCAGATCAATCTTTGCAAAACTCCATCAGTATGTGCTCACAGAACTATTCCTAAAAATGGCGAGTCTGTGACTTGAATGTTTATTTATAGCCATATTTCAGAGGTAAGCAGTATAACTTTTAATGGCTCTGAAAGAAAAATGGTTTGGGTGAGGCTCTCTGTTCAAACTGGATGATCCAGGCACCTCAGATCAAGGTACAAGACATTGAATTAGGTGGAGGTTATTTCACCTCATCTCTTCTCTGTGCCATTGTTCTCTTGAAAGATGGGAGAGACATCTCTTCCTACTCTTGGCTCTCCTTTTTCACGTTCATTAGCTTTGTTTACACTGTTAACATCTTGGGATGAAGATTCAGGTCCAATCCATCAATATTACCTAAAATATCAAATGACTTTCAGAGGGACAGATCTTCTACTCATCCACTGTATCTTTTTAGACTGAACATGGAGGGCATCTAACTTAGATGACAGTCAGTAACAGTCAGTAACAGTCAGTATTCAAGTTTGCTGTAGGTGGGCAGTCAGTTGCTGTATATGGGCTATCTAAGGACATCTGCAACTTAAATGATCACTATGCCTAGAAGCATGAAGTGTTTACTTCCTAGAGTATGTGCTAGCTCTAATTTATTTTAGACTTTACTGCTGACTAAAGATCTTAGACAATATAAATATATTTATTCAAAAGTCATCTGGGCATAGACTTAGGCAACCAACTCTAAATGATCCAGTTTGAGCAGGAGGTTTGGACAAGATCACCTCCAGAGTTCCATTCAACCCTGACCATCCTCTGAATCTGTGAAATACAACAGAAATTAGAGAATAGAATACTGAAGGGGGAAAGAAAACCTGTAATTGTATGGTGGGGTAGATAGAAGTATTTGCTGCTTTAGCATGAAGTGTTGGATTCAATGTAAATGCAAAATCCTTTGGGATTTATGCTGACTGAGCTGTGAAATGTGCAAAGTAGCAAGTAGGGATGACTGCAGCCCATTTCACCTTTGGGTGGAAAAGATGCAGGCAGCAATTTGGGCCTTTAATATATTGAGCCTTGTGTATATTGGTCCAGAAGTCAAATCCCTCCATCTCTGCCATACACTCGTCCTTTATTTATGCCTCTTGTGAACCTGATACTTAAATTCAGGCAACATTATTTTACTCTAGTGATACATATCTTATTAGGAGCTGTAAGAGAAAACAGGGGTTTTTGCAATTTTTAGTCTCTGTATTAGTCTAGTATAAAAATTGATAGGACTTAACCATCACCATATAGAACAATTTCCACCCCTTTGGATTAACCTAGCCAGTTAATTTCCTTAATTTTTATGCCTTCCAAATGCTTACAGCTACCTCCACTTGAGAAGTTTTTTGGCCAAGTTAACCATGCTTAATGATTTTATTCTTTCTGCATAAGTCAGACTCACATACTGTATATGCTAGGCATCAGTTGGAGGAGGTGAAGGAAGATAATGTCATGGATTAACATTCCCACCCCATGTGTGCTCATCTTGTTGACAGATGGTCGACAGAAGATATTTTTAATATATTCCTGGATGAAAACAATCCTGGTTGGTCAGGGCAGGAATGCTTCTTATCTCCTTTCAAAAATCTCTGTGGCTCAACAGTGAGAATAGTCCAGGGGCTGGAACACCAGAATTTACAAGCCAAGTCAGGAATGCCTAAATTTATATCTTTGCTTCATTTTCAACCATCTTTTTCCTATTACTGTTGGCAGACCACTCAGAGGTGCTGTACTGAGGTTTTCTCCTCCCTCAGTGCTGCAAGATCTGACTCCTTCAGGGCCAGTCCAAGCACCGAGCTGAAAGTGCAGGTTTCCTATGCTGTATGCCAGGAGAAGCAGTCCCTGTGTAGAGGCAACTACAATGAGCAAAATACACTGGAAGGTGTTTTGGCACCAGCATAGAGGGTCCCATCAGAAGTGGATAATTACTTTACAGAATTCCTATCTGTTCCGACTTTTTCCTGAAGTGGTCTCATTGCTCAAATGTGATACCAAACAATATGCATGAATAGCTTCTGGACTACATTGAAAATATCCAAGATGACAAAGAAAAGAATTCAGGTCTTTGCATAACTGGGAGCAAAGACTCAAACTCCTCCTCATCTAATGGTGTATCTTAGCCATGGTTGAAGTCTCCTGCCACTTTGTTGGAATGATATTGCTCTGCCCTTGGACTTTGGTCTGCTCATGGTGAGTTCACAAGGGACTGGCTTCCTTTCATCAGTTCACCTGGCAGATGGGGATAACAGTGCTTTGCTGTCTCTTAGGGGTGCCATAAGGATAAATAGATTAAAAGATTTTGTAGTGCTCAGAGATGTGTGATGGGGGCTGTGGAAGAAGTTAGGATCAGTAAACCAGCAGCAGAACAATAAAAAGTCTCCTTCTATTTAAGAACTGCAATATTGATGCTGTCTTGAAAATAGTATCTACCTCTTCCTAACAGAAATATCAAAAAACTAATATATAAAAAAACTAAAATAACTTTCATTTTTGGAAAACAAACATTTCTGTCTAGCTGAAACTGCTTTTTTTTTTTTTCCCCCTTCTTTTTTAAATGGCAAACTTATGTTCAAAGGCTGGGATTTTAAAACTTTAATTCCCCTCATTTTGGGGATGCACACACACACACACATACACAAAGAGAGGTCTGAATTGGCCAGTATTTGAAAAAAAACTTCCAATGTTGAGTTTTTCCACACTGATATTCCCTTAGAATATGAGGAATTCATTTGAAGTGTTGATTGTTTATTTGATGCCACCTGACTAATTAGTAGGAGCCTGCTTAAGAGCTTTGGCTTGTGTCTTCCAGCTTCACATCTTAACAACTTCTGTGAGGAGAATTACAATCCTCAGAAGATTTACCAAGAGGCTTGTAGTCACTCTGTTTTATAGTGATGCTATTAACAAGCAATTGATTTTTACAGTGTTATAATTGTATATGTAGTAAGATGTGGTAACAGTTAAAATACTTTCTTGACTCCAGGATGATAACTTTGATTTTCTATTCCTCTCTTTCAGTTTTATATCAACACCTGAGAACAGGAATTAAACTAATAGTAAAATAATAATAAAAAAATGTATATAGTTGGATAAAATTGCCAATTTTTCCTTAAGATCAAAACCTGGACTTCTTTTTTTCCCTGTTGTAATCTAAAAACTATGAAGAATG
Source organism: Illadopsis cleaveri (assembly GCA_013399915.1). NCBI lineage: Eukaryota > Metazoa > Chordata > Aves > Passeriformes > Timaliidae > Illadopsis > Illadopsis cleaveri. The sequence continues at coordinate 792,131 of VXBB01025229.1, read as the reverse complement.
CTGAAGCCCTCCTTGTTTTTCCCCTTGTGCCCTTGATTTATGCTAATTCTCAAGGAACCAAACACCTGTGTTTGTCCTCTGTCACTTACTGGTATGGGTTACATTAGAATCAGCAGGCTTTCTCTATTTGAGAACACGATGTTTTCTTCCCCAAATCTGTCAAGCTTATGGAAGGGTTGACTTATTCTAACGTCATATCTTGAAGCAGATGAATGATGAACATCACTTCTCTCTTTTTGGATTAATGATCAATGACACAGACATAATTAATGTGCTCTACATTTGTTCTGTTTCTCCTGTAGTGGCTTACATACCATGGCTTTCGTTTACTGGCTTTCTGCTTCTAGGGCTCCAGGTAGTGTACTTTTCATGGTACAAGTCAAATTCAATTCAGCTTGTTCTTTTTAGCCCTGAGGGGATATCTTCAAACACTTCTTATTCTCATTCTGGTTCTTTCAACAGCATGCTTAACAAGCAGAGCTCATTTGCCTTAGGAGTTCTTAATATGGCTGTGTGGTTTTATTTTGGCCAGCATATTGCCCATCAGGTTTTAATGTTCATCTTGAGAAGAAGCAATTGTCTCTTCAGACATTTGCAGCAAAGATTACACTACCATAACATGAAATGAGAAGTGTTCTCAATTTTTGTCCTTCAGTGTCTTGGGAGGTAACTTGCTCTCAAGTAGAAAGCTCCTCACTTTGTACAAATTGTAGTGTCTCTGCTATTTTAGCAGCATAGGTTGTTCCTAAAACTAAAATGCAGACCTGAAAAAGTGAAATGCAATGTGAAATAAGTGAAGCTGATCATCATTTCAGGCTACCAGTTTTTATAGGACTATGCAAGGGAAACAGACAGGAAGAAAAATTAATAGAGTTCTGGCAGTTGAATCTCCTCCTTACAATCCAAAATTGAGTCAAGGACCCTGAAAGCTTGAGACCTGGTGGATGAGCTAGTGCTGGTTATGGCAAAATGGTCAAGAAGCTGAGATGCTGGAACCTTTGATACCATTGTATGCACCAAAGGAAAAGTGGCAGGACAAATTCTAGACAAGTTCCTGTCTTTCACTACAATTTGCCTAAAATTTCTTGGGTTTGACTGGTCAATAGTCTCCAGTAAAAATCTATTTTGTTGGGAAATTCCCCGGCAAGTGTAATAATACCCACACTGAGTTATTGACATATGAATGAGTAATAGCTTATTGCTCAAGTGGATAAGGGGACTGAGAACATCTAGAAAAAGGCTACTTTGCACTTTGCCATTCACTGGACATATGGCCTGAAGAATGCCAGCGTTGTTATTAAGGACTTACTGATTCCAACAATGGAGTCCTGTTGAATAATTTTGCCTAAATATCTTCACAATCCTTCTTGCTCCTTTTTTGTTTTTATTTACACAGATTTTGCATGAAGACAGAATAGGTTTTACCCATGAATTCTTCTGCTTCTCTGTTTGGTCACTGTCTGAACTCATCTCCTGTGAAAACATTGTATTCCTCACTTCTATTGTCACATACAGGGATTATAGGATCTTTCATTTGTCCTCTCTGGATCACATAGGTGGAAGAATATTACAATCCCCTTGCAGAATCTGCTTTCTAACTGAAGTGACATTTTCTCTCCCGACTAGTTCTGGAGCCCATGGAAATAAATCCCATCTGGGGTACTGGTTGCAGCAGTAGTTGTAGTCATTGTTACAAATTCTGTCAGTTAATAATGTCTCACCTGTCTGTGCATAAACATCCTTCACAATATGGTGAGCCAGGTGGGGAGAAATCAGACAACAGGCAGATGGGACTAACCCTGAAACAAATGCCCTGAAAATCAGGGCAGCAGAGGTGAAAAGCTAAAGGGAGGTCCTCAGGATCAGGAATGCAAGGAGAGGATATGTTTTCTCTAACATAGTTGAAAAGAATTTATGTGCATGAAAGGAGTTTGACTTGCATGCTCCTACATATAGATATTATCTATATAATGTAGATATGTAGGTAGGTGAAGTTCCTGTTCAAACATTACAGATACTGTTGGTACAGTCTAACTAAAGGGAGATTTTAGTCTAAAAAAAGGGAGATTCAAAAAATTTAATATGTAGATTAATTCTTTCTAGTGTCTTCCTTCCCTGATAAGCAGGAAGTTAGAAGCATTGTTTAGAGGAATATTACAAAGATAATATTAGGAGTGTTTCTCATAATATCTTAATTTTTGTAGTAAAGCACCTGGGACTTGCAGAGTACTGTAAAACATGCTAAGAAGCTCCTTAGTTTCTGCATGGCAGAGACATGGAGCTGCCTAAGGAATTCTCCAGCAGGCTAGCTTTGTAAAAAACCTCAGAGAAAAATAAAACACAGGATAAGTCAGCTTATTGCAGCCTTTTTTTTTTCCTCCTGGTGTCTCTTCTGGGACCATAAGAGATTGACAAGGAAGCATGAGCTTAAACCCTGACTAGATCTGTATCTTTCCAAGGAGCATATGGACAAGGCTTTGCCTCCTCTTTCCTTTTCACTGAATGGAATTTGGGAAATATTTGGGGATACTGAAGCTTAGAGCACAAGAGACTATTATTTCAGACCTATAACATGATTTTCAGTTGTGTAACTCTGAAAGAGGAGAGATTTTAAGGTATTTCCAAGAGACAGATCACAAGGCAGGAGCTGTGTTACCACATCTGTAGAACAATGGGTGATTTGGAAGTTACTATATGAAAGAACCTAGAGTTTTTAAAACTCGCCTCTTGGATCATGCAACATGCGGTACTCAGAAGAGCTTGAGAGGTTAAGAGCTGCCCAAATCAAATATTCACTGCTCAGTAGCCCTAGAGTGCATTACCTGTAAATACTTTGGGATTTATAGGCACACCAAGAAGGAGAAGGGGATGAAATGTACTCCTGCCTCTGGAAGGGGAATTCATGTAATAGCATTCATTCCTTTTATAGATAATACTGCTATTTAGGAAGTCCTAAAGTACACGATGTCTTTGCTGATTAAATTTCCTGTGTAAGCAAAATGTTCATAAAGTTACATAACTGCATTTTTCTTACCTCTTTGCTGGCAGCACTGTGAGGGTTTCTGGAGAACTCTGACTCTTGTTTGCCTCCATTTCTTGGTGAGAAAATAATGGAGGCAGAGGAGAGAAACTGAAAGACAAAAAGTTATCTTGTTCCACTAAATCCTTGTTTCTGTCTGTCTATCTAACTCAAATCCTTTATTCCATCTGTGTAACTCATACATACTTGCCACATTCTTTAACTGGTCTAGACTCCCTATGGTCTGATGGCTGCAACCTGAGGTTGTTTAGTACAATCTTGATGAAGTAAGTAGCTGAAGTATTTTCCCTTTTTATCCCTGGTGAGCTGAGCTGAAAAACCAAAACCACCTGTTCTAGTGGGCTTGAGCTCTTTCCCTCCCACTTATGCCACAAATTCTCTTTTTCCACACTGTGGGATGGCTTTCCCATAATGTAATTTCCACTGTATTGGTGAGTCACCTGTCAAGTTGTGAGACAGATGTTTGCCAGAGAGTGTCAGACAGGCATCCTCTGCATCATCCTCTGCAAGCAGTTCAACAGAAACAATTGTGGTGGGGGGCATTATGTGCAAGTCCTTTAAAGGAAAAATTAAGGGGGTGGTAGTTTTGCTCTGGACTGGCTTATGTGACTTTTGCATCCATTTATTGGAGAGCAAACCCTTGCTCTGACTTTTCAGCAATTTAAAGAGTGAGTCAAGGCAAGAGGAGTCTATCCATATTAATTATTATGAGTCAAAGTAAAAATTAATTTAAGATTAGCTGTTTTGCCTGAGTAATAATGTCCAGTATGATCAGCTGGTACTCTCTTGCTGACCTTCTAAAGGTAAAACTTCTTCAAGATTAGGACAAAAAATATACCAAGACACTTCTGCTGTCCTTGTATTTGCTTATTGTAATCCTTCTCCAGTTTCCTTTTCTTCCAGCAGCCTATGAATGCAAAGAAACAAACTGTGGATCAAATTAAAGGAAAGAAAAAAAAAGATTTTTAAAGAAAATGGTGCAGCTCAGCTGTGGAGTGTATACAAACCCAAAGTTTTGCTGGGTATGGTTTTGCAACACAATGCCCTCTTAACTGATGAATCATTTGCCTGCTGTTTATACAGAGTCAATGTCCTCAGGGCTGAACCCCTTAAGGGATCTAGTGCACTTAGATAGGAGAGCTTAAAACCTCCTGTGAAGGGTTTAAAAAGTCAAGACCAAAAGCTCTTAGCACCAGAGAACTTTCAATTTGGAAATTAAGAAAGGGGAAAAAAGATATATGAGGAGAGGAGACACTTAAAAGAGTGTAAAATTTCCTCAGTTTTTACTAGTATTCTGTAACTGTTATATTGCTTTTTTAAGTCACATAACTGAGAGTAAACTGAATCTACTGCATGGCTCGAGGAGCAGCCACGAGTAACAAGCTCAGCACACTCTGGCCTTTTATTCTACGTGAAGGGTAGAAGTATGAGCTGTGTTGCAAGCCCTTTGGCCCAAGAATCAGGAAAACCTGCTCTTTCGTTTTGCTTCTTCACAAATCAGCAGCAGCTCCCTTACAGACAGTGCATGGTGGAAGGGTCGATCACCTCCTCTTCAGTCTAAGATTTTCTCTGTTGTGCCATTAGTCTCATTTTTGACAGCCATCAGCAGTTTTGCTCAGCGTATGTGGGACATTGCTGCAGACAATTTACAAACATCAGGGGAAAGAAGGGAGTTGGTGGTGTTTTTGAATTCGCATAAATTCTTCATTTTTCGTTGTTTATAACGAGTTGCTGAAAAACAAAATGGGTGTTTTGTTTCCTGGTGTGCACAAATATTTGTTCAAAATAACTTAAATTGTTTACTGAAGTTACTCCATTTGAACATTTTTTTTTTAGGCATCATGTGAAAGTTCATTTCTTTCATGATGGATATTTGTCATCAACTCATGTGAATGTTTTGGCAAATCAAAGGATGGATTGTTCTGTTTTGCTTGGATTGTGAAATAGGAATATCCATAACATGACAGGGCATGAAAGAGCCTGAAGTGAATTAAAACTGTACTTTAATGAATGGGCTTTTAATTTAGCTGATTCCTTAGAAACAAGTGTGGTTAATCCACTTTCAGTAAATCCAAAGGATGGTTGACACATAAGTTTTGTATGGGTGGGTACTGGCAGACAAGACCTGATGATTCATCATTCCAGATGGACTGTTTTACAGCAGATGAATATTCTAGCTATCATATTTCAATTGAGAGAACTGCTCTGGTATACAGCCAGAAAAATATTATTATCTCAGCTCAAAACCTGGACAGATGAAAAGATTCCCATGCTGGATACTTTAAATCATCCAACCAACAAGTACCTCTCAGCCTTCACTGTAAAGTAGGCAAGTTTCTACCTGCTAAATTTTTTGCTCAGTTGGTCTGAATGAAATTAAGTCAATGGATATGCCATGATAAGCATGGAAGAACTGAGCACGTATTTACAAGTGAAACATGTGATAATACTTAGTGCTTCATTCAAAGCTGTGTGTTAGTTCAGATGGAGAGCCCCTCTTGGCAAATATTGCAACTGAGTGTTTTTAAAATTTTAAACCATAAACAATAACACCCACCATCCATTAGTAAGAGAAAAAAAGAGATATCTCTATCCTAATGTGTGTATGATGAAAAATGTTATGACTGTGCATCTGTACTAAGTATTTAAAAACGTTGAATTTTGCCAGGACAACTGTGCCAAAAAATGTGGGTCTTTAGAAGGCAAGACCTGTAAGGGAGCACAGGAAATAAGTTGGATCATTTTGCTGCCCTGATCTTTTCAGGAAGTACAGGATAAATGTACTATTTGTTCCTTAAGGGTTTAGTAACCCAGTAACAGAACGTGATGTTCCTCTAACCATCTAATATCTCATTATGATGCAGGCTTGCATCACTTTTTGCTTTCAGATGTGTCTCAGAGAGTACCACCATGTCCATGTGCCAATTTGCATGGAAAGAGTTCAAGGCAACTGACATTCTTTGTGTGCTCCCATTCAGAAAACACTTCTGAGAATACTGGAGCTGAGCCCTGTAATCACAACCCCAAACAAACATCTGGGAGTCCTGATTGTTGCCAACAAGTCCCTAAGAAAGCCATCCAGGGTTAGTCTGGAGAAATATTTTTGTGGGATATGTGACAACAGCAAGTTTAAGGATATTTGTGCCCTTTTTCTGCAGCAACTTTTGTTGTTGGAGGTGCTAGCATGATTTTTTGTCCTTGGTGATTCCTTTGTGTTGGATTTTGTAGTAACCTGCTTTTAGGCTTCTAGGTTCCAGCTTCAGACACAGACTCATCACTGTAGAAACACTTCCTACTGCTCAGTGAGGCAATGGACTGTGAACAAACTTACCGTCATCAATCAAAATTATTTCACAAACTTGTTCCTGGCTTTTGCTGACCCTATGTTTTCAGAGCTGAGAATGCAAAATGCAAACTCTCTACCTCAGGACTGAAAGTTTGGATTGGATAAGAGACTGCTCCTTTGCACTCTAGTATAAGAGTATGACTGCAACCAGGCCTCTGGTTTGATGACTTTGTGAGGTAAAAAGGTAAAACCCTTGTGTAAGAGTAAGTTCCATCTCTGCAGATGTTGTAACCTAATTTAATTAGTGGTTGACTGCTTCCAGTAAGAATTCATGAGAAGATGTGAACGCAGCAGTAGACAATTTCTCTCACCTTTATTAAGGGGAGCTCAGATTTTTCACCCTAACATTTGCACGGCTCTTGCTGGCCATAATAACAGCAATATCTAATGTGGCTGTAGGTTTATCATGAATTGAAAGACACCAGCCAGTGCATCACATACACTGGAGTGTTAGTGACACAGCAACACAACTGGTGTGCAGTAAACTAATATCTGGAACTGGTAGCTCTACCATGGAAACATTCCCATCTCCCCAAGTATGTTATTTCTGACTCTTTCTAGATTTAATAACACATTATTATGATAGATAAGGGATGGAAGATACAGAACTCAAGGGGTTAACATGGAAATTAGATGCCAGAGTAGATATGATAAAGCACTTTATCACATTTAGCAAGACTGTCCATTCTAGTCTGCCCATGATGTAGGCTGGCACCAAACTGGAGGTTATTGACCTGACCTTGTTTGCATCTGACGTTGCTGCTTTTGAGAGTAAATGGGTTCTGGTGTTACAAGCTCATAGGGCTGCCAGTTTCTCAGCAGATTAGCATTGGCTGACCTTTTTTTTTCAGACTAGATTGTGCAAACACTCCCCTAATGATTCCTATAAATCACGTAAATGGAGTGAAATGGACTGGTGGAGGTAGAAAATATTGAGATCTGGCACGGGTCCCTGTGGTTGAGCAGGATGTGATGAGTACTTGCACGTGCACTAAGCAGGCACTCCTTCTCAGTCTAGGAGAGAGGAAGGCTTATGTAGAAGTGCTGTGTGGCACAGGGCATTGAGGAGCATGCATCTGACTCCCTCTTGACTTTAAGTTTTACATGCCTAGATATTGCCAGTCTTTTCCCCTAAGCAATGACCTGTGGTGGTGCTAGGAACCATGCAAAGACAATTTGCTATGTAACCACATGTGGCACTTCCAGTTCCCTTCCTGCCATGGGTCTGGGACTGCTGCAGGCAGTGGCAGGCAGGGAAGATGAAAACATGGCTCCTTTCTACAGCCACTGTCAACCTATTGAATTCTGAGCTGAGCAGTCCAGGAAACCTGAACTGCAATGATCTTGAAACATAAGATTTTTGCTTAGAAACAGAGCCAACTGAGCTTTGGTTTTCCTAAGACCTTGATCTGCTTTACACCTGATGTAATAGGGGCAACCTTACATAAGCAAGGCATCACTGATTGTAACTGGAAGGCAAACAATCAAGTTGAAAATGCCCTCTGGTAATGCTGTGAAAATCTGGGGTGGTTTACTAGGGGTCACTATGGACTGGCTTCTTTGGTTAAACTACCAGATGATCCTAATTGAATCCCAACTTTCTGAAGTGCTTTAATTCTTCTTAGGCTATGCATATTTTTTTGAACTGTTTGGGAAGTGCTACATGTGTCTGTTCTCATGTGCTTTGTCTTCTTCTCTTCTTTACCTTTTTCCCTTACCCTACCCTCTTTCTTTCTTCCTGTCAAAACAATGACAGCTTATGATTTGCAAAATGGGCAAAAATTTGGCAAAATTTAACGTGGTAAAAGTTTTTGACTGTCCAAATGTGTGTTTTTCTGTGCTGCCTAGCTCAGGGGTAAAAATTACTTCCACCATTTTTCTCCCTGTTGCCTCTTGCCCATTAACACAAGACAATATATTCCTAACAGTTAACAAACATCTTTATTTTTCAGAAGTACAAGCAGTATCCTTTCCTCACCCTTCATCCTCCCCTGTACCAAAACAAAGCACAGGCCAGTGGAACCGGAGTGTGTGAATTCCACTGGCTCCCTCCTCAGCCATTCACCCCCTTCCCTCCTGCTGGGAGGTGAACACTGTACATACATCACTTGAGACAAGAACAATATCACACAATTTGTTTTCAAATTTTCTAAATATTTCCCAACTTCCATTGCAGGCTGTTGTCCCCGCACTGTAAATTTGTGCCAAGAACTCCCCAGCAGCATCCTCCTCTGCTTTCCCAAATCACTCAGAGAGCAAACAAACCTTTCCCTGAGTCATTGATTTTTGCAAGAAAGCATTTTTATTTGTTAAAAATGAAGGGAGAATGGCTAGAATGCACAATTCACATTTACACTGTGAAAGCCATGAGTATGATCTTTGACAGCACAGAAATGCTTTCACTTCTGTCTACTTCCATTTGTGATCGGGGTTTCTTCCTGCCCAGAGCAGTCAGGGTCCAGCCTTGCTGGGAGGAAACAACTGCCTGCCAGTTTTCTAGCCTCTTCAAGCCCATAAGGCCCTGTTGTTCCATCTATAACTGGTTTTTATGGCCTGAATGAAAAGCTTTTGAGGTAACAAACAGTGTGCACAGGATAATTTGATGATCTATGTTGTGCTAAGCTATACTGAATGGCTTAGTCTAGTTGGGAATGTGTTAAATTGGTACTGGAACAATTTAGCAGGCGCTAGAATTAATTAGAAGGATTTTTTCTTTATTTAGAATAATAATTAAAAAAGTTATCTAGCACCTAATCATTAAGTTGGACCATACAAATTTTCAGTATACATCATTAGATGTACTTAAAATTATTTCAGTAAGGGCTAATATTTTTCTGTGAGGTCCTATACTCATGAGGTTGTATAGTTGTGATAGAGGCCAAAGGGTGCCTTGCCCTGCATGAGTCCATTTTTACTTGGCCATGAATACAGTTTGGGCAGGCATAATCTTTGATTGCTTTCATTTATTTCCCCACTGTTTTAGCAGTGTAACACATTTGTGTTTCTCTTTTATCATGTGGCTCAAATCACCATCACTTTCTACTCTTTTAAAGTGCTGTTGGAGGAAACATCCTACCATTTGGTGTTTGTGTTTCAGCCCTCCCACTCTTCACTGAGCTGCTCCAATACAGAGAGCATGATCTAGTGACTAAAGGAAAGAAAGAAGCTTAAAAGAGAGTGGTTCTGTTTCTCAATAGGACATCAGTAGCTGTCACGTAAAACAAGCAAATGACTTTTTTCAGTTCCTTGAGCCATGATGTAAAAGAGTACATCTGCAATGTGACGTGACTCAGTATGCAGGTGTGCAGCATCAGGCAAATAAACTGTTTCTTTTCATTCCATTCAAAAGCTTGTGTACCTGAAAGATTGTTTGAGCTTTTGTTCCTAGCTGTATCCCCTGGTTTAAAACACAGAGAGGTCAGTATTCTTTCTGAGCTGTGGAGAACTTGTATTTTCCAAAGGTCTGAAACCATCTTGCCACTATCTGGTGGTGGAAACCTGAAAATCTTTGTCAATATGTCCTAAATTTGGCACCCAGATTACGAGGCATCCAAGTTCAATGGCATCTGATAATTCTGACAGTTGGTCCATTTGCCTAACAGAAATAGACTACCACAAACCTTAATCTTTCACCTTTACAAAAATATGTCAGGGTGCCTGTGCAGAGCTGATGTATTGCTAAACATCAGCCCTATTGCTGTGGAATAGTTGTTTTGCAAAATTGTCTATTAAAAGATTAAATAGCGTGTTTGTTTGTTGACTGGTTGTTTGCTTGATCCAGCTTGAAGCAGAATAGTATTTATGCCTGCTTTGGATAGAGCTTGTGGGAAAGGCTGATAGAGCCTGAATCTGCATCTGCATTGACAAGATCTGCTTTGAGCTGGAGATACTTCTTCATCCTGAAGTTCTCTGTCACTGTCCATGGCGTGTGTTTCACTCCAAAAAGGCCTATTTCCAGTGTTCATTTACAAGAAAATTTCACTGGGACTATCTACAAAGATGTGTGAAGAGTGATAGGAAATGTTGTTATTTTACCTCAGGGAACTCTGAAGACCACCAAGCTGGCAAGTAAGACAAGACAGGGCAGGAGAAGCAGAACATGTTTTTGATAACTTATGTGTGTGTGACCAGGGACTGGATCTGTTCACCACCTCTGCAGAACTCGAAATCTATCCCACTCTCTGGAGATCCAGAGCATCAATTATGCTGAAGATATGTTGCAGACCTGAGTCTGCTTATTTAGGCAGTCTGGATGGATCAGAGGCAGGTCCAGGATTTACCATGGGTCTCCCAGAGGGCATGGGAATCATTTCCAGATGTAATTTGCTTTCTTGGACTCTGGAGATACTCCCATCTCTTAAGTGTTTGAACTCAGGCTGTGAGTTGTAAGTTTATGACTTGGGAAATTTTGGATAAAACAAAGCCTGAAATATGGGCAAAAAGTCCACGTGCCTCTCAATCATGAGGAGCAAAATCTTTATGTCTGTACTTGAATCTATTCCCGTTTCCACTTACTAGTGTGTGATGGTCTTTTAACAGCATTCCCTTCTGACTTCTCCCTCAGTATAAGCTAAAACAGGGCTGTTGGCTCTCAGGGCCAATTCGTTTTCAGGCGCTGTACCACTAAACTTGCTCAATAGCTCTCAAGAGGAGTGTGAAGACTGTTTTTACAGCTGAATGTGGTGCATGGGTTCAAATGCAGGCCTTTCATCTTAGAGGTTCCCTACCACATGTTTTCATTATGAAGAACAAGGTCAAGTCTTCTAAAGTTTGGTGCTACATAGTTAAAAGTTTGCATAGGGCTTTAGAAAAACAAAGGAATCTACATTATTATAAAAAAAGAATCTGCACTTTTATATAATGAGCTGAAGTAAATATATTGCAGTTTAACGGCTGATTTGGAAAGTCCTTTCCCCAGTTTCTGTAGTCTCAAAGCCCACAGCCCAGGAGTATGAAGACTTTTTGAAGAAACTAAACAACTCTAACCATGGTAGACAACGGTTAAAGTAATAATTTCATGCAGATGATGCACTGACTGTTTAAAAATAGCTCCTGTGTTGCAGGAGTATTTGTTTCTCTGTTTTCTGTCTCCTTCAAGGAAACTGCCTGTGTGGAGCTGGGACAGTCCTGTCAGGGAGTGATCAATATGCTGCCACATACCATCTGCAGTTCTGGAATTTGCTTCTCCCACCCACACCACGGTGGTTTCACAATGTGCTTTCTTGTACTTTAGCAGGGACAGCCTCCTCAGGACGTGTTTTTCTTAGTCACATGGATTTGTCAGCCTTTTTTCCTAATCAAATGAGTTTCTCATTGTGTAGTCAGCCTTGGATAAGCACAAGGGCTCGCAGATGACTCTTCAAAGAGTCTTTCAGTGCGTTTAATTTACTCCTCATGATTTCTTTCCTTGAAGCATATCTTACTTCCCCACTTAGACTGAGCATTGCCTGGCACCTGCCCTGGGTAAAAATGATGGTGTGATTCTTTATCAGGAGTGAGCAGTATTTCATGTGAATATTTGTGCTGCAAAACTGTGCTGTCCAAGGACTGTGCAGGGGTGGATAGACTGGGAAAATCTGTGGGACAGCATGAGGAATTAGCATGTGGGCAGTGTGGCCCACTTATTTGTTGTAGAGACCTGACAGGATCTGGTCCTGCCAGACAGAGCCTGAGTTTACATGGACCAGTAGAGCTCTGCTGCACTCAGTGGCACTACAGCAATTTATGAATCATGACTTGTTTTTCTTTTTTCATATCCTGCTCCCTGGTGACCACCCTGATATGCCAGTCCTTCTCCTGAGGGTGCATTTCCTAGCTGTTAAAAGTCAAATTATTAGGATTAAAAAAACCTGCCAGTAAGGTTTTGGTTTGCATTGCTGTTGGCAGTTAATGAGCAATGGTATGTGGCTGCACCATCCCCAGGGGCATCATCTCCTCATGATGTTAATGGTTAGTTTCATTACAGAGACCCACTCAATGGAGAATATTCCCTCTTGAAAAATTGTTCTTTCCTCTAAAACAGATGATCTGTCTGAGAAGAGAGGCATTTTGTAAGGCTGGTCAAATTCCTCAAAAGATCTTGAATTTTGGGAGGACTATAACACAGCACATCTACTTTGTTAGTGTCATGTGGGGACAGTACCCATGTCCTGGGGACTGCCAGGCTTGTGGCATCACTGTGGACAGCTTCAGACTGTGGACAAGCATCTTGCTGCTGGTATTGTGACCCACTGCTGGTGAGCCTGACCTCTCCAGAGTGGGAGCATGAAGTGCAGCACAGTCTGCTTGCTGGGCTGCCTGAGGAAACTTGCTCAAAGCTGGAGGCATTCACTGCTATGCTGTGCTCTGTAGTCTGGGCATGTGCTAAAGGTAGAAGAATATTCAGAAGAGGGAACCCGAGGTAACAAGAAGACAATACTGGTCAGATACACTGTTTTTAACCAGTTTCAGTCAGTTTTACCACTTCTCCACTAAAATTCTGTTTGGAAAAAAAAAAAAGCAACACTCCAAACCTTTTTTTAGTTCTCCTTCTGTTTTGTGATTAAAAATAAAAATGCAAGCATGTATGTGGTTGCCCTCTTCAATCACATTTTCTTCTGAGCTCTATTGAATTGGGTTCTTCCAAACACAACAAAGTCTTTTCAGAAATATCTTTTTCCACTAATGTTTCCCATCGGACAGTTGCAGGCATTCAAAGACTGAGTGTGCAAGTAAAGGAGACAAATGACAATAAATGCTGAATTGCTGGAGGCCATGGGTTAAAAAGAGAAGGGTTTTGACAGCTAATTGAAATCTAAGTGGTATCTCTCTGGTATGCTACTTCCCCATTTTTTCTCTCTTCGCTAGTATTTAACAAGCCTTTGTTGCTTACTGTGGCAGATTTGTACCACAAATGGAATCTGAAGGTTAGTTTTCTGGCCCATAATCACTAGCTATATGTATTTCATATCTATCTATCTATCTTACATATTTCACGAATCAGTGCCTGGGAAAATCATGTCCTGGTATTGTTGTCTGTAAAGGTGAAATAGGTGAAATTAGTTATTTTTTAAATAATAAATTTCAACATCAGAGTAAAATCTTCACTGAGATATGCAGAAAGTCTCTGTTACTGCTTCATGACCAGCATGTCTGAATTTAGAGATGAACTCAGCGTCACAAGTGTTATAGGTTCCCTCTGAGCCTGCAGTCAAGTCAGCTGTCTCTGCCTTTCTAAAGTGGAAGTACTTCAAGTCTTATCTGTGGAAAGTCTCCTTCAGATTCAGCTGGCAGCTGCAGATCTCTGCTGGCTCGGACCTCTCACGTTATCATCTCCAGAGAGCACTATAAGGTCCCATGTGTCCTCTTGCATCCTTGTCCCAGTCCCACATGGAGCTACTTCCCTCTGGGGTTTGCATCACTTGTGCATTGAAAAGCTCATTTCCCAACTATGCACATGCCTCTAAGACTTTTACTTATTAGCTAGGATTGTCAGTCAAAAGGAGACGATTTATGAACCTGATAGAATCTGACAATGTGTGTATCTTCTACAGACATTTCTTATCAACCACGTAGTCATTTCTATCAACCACAGTTCATTTCTTATCAACCAAACAATTCCTATAAATAACTATTAAGTTGTAGTTTTTGGCATATTTCCCTCCTCCTTTTTCCTTTCTTATGTTGTGTCAATCTTAACTTTAGCATCAAAGGCCATTTCCATACTCCATGATACTCTTAATTTTATAACCACATGAAACATCACATCCATACCATACAGGGTGGCAGGCTCCCATTCTGGTCCTTAGTCTCCAAACTGCATCTGCAACCCACTTCCACAGGGCATGTAAAACCACGTCTGTGTCATTCCCTCTCTGACATCCGTGCTGTTGCCTGTGGGGCTGGAGGGGTACAGGTGCATTTTCTTCATCACAAGTTTGTAGCGCTACTTCTCTTGATTTTGCTAGAATTTTCTACACCAGTGCTAGAAACTTTATCAAACAGAAGTGAAATCTCACTGGAATGTGGGATCAGGCTTGTTTTTCCATTGCACTCCAATCTTGTTAGTCACAAACTCCTTGCCTAGTTTGCCATAATTCTGCCTGGAACTGATGTCAGCTATAGTTACATGAATTGCGTCAATTTTTGCTTTAGTAAAAAAAAAAAACGAAAAAACCTGGCATGCCTCTGAAATTTTCAGAAGCATGAAAATTTCTCAACAGCTAACACCTCATCCATCACTTTTGGCACTCCTTGGTGTGAATTGTCTTGATCTACTCATCCATTTCTCTCCACTTAAAATTCTATAATATTGTTCCTACTTGGTTGAAAATTAACTGGAAGTATTTCATTATCATCAATTGGGTTGTTCGTGATTTTCCTTAAATTAGCTATTTGAAAACAGGAGTGTGAACACTGTTGACTGGGACATTCTCTGATTTCCTTTGATTTGGTCATGATTCCTGCTTATGAAGTAGAGGGGGAGATGACCTGTTCATCCATATGTTGTACCCAAGAAATGGTTACTCTCTGCATTCAGTACTCATTATACCTGTATTGCTATAGTAAGGTCAATAGCTATCTGTATTTAGAATAGAGAGTTGTCATCTAAGGTTTAGAAAAATAGACATATATTTCACTAACGGCTGTATGCTATTCAATAACACACTCTGAATTTTCAGATTAATTTCCTTATAGACTGACACATAAGGAGCGACTTCTTGTTTTGGCTTGTCTTAGCACACAGGACCCTGCCAGAACCCTGCACTTCAGGATGTTGTTAAGCACTCTTGGTTTGAGACCCACCTGAAATGGATCTGTGTGTGTGTGTTTTAGAGGCCTAAGAACAACCAGTAAAAATAAGGAATATTTTGAGAAAGATCACATGAGGTGATCTTTCTCAGCTGATATTCAGGTCTTTCCTTTGCCCCTCATCTCCCAGTGTTTTTTTTCCCCAGACTCTGAGCCTCCCTTATACACATTCCCTCTACTTTTTTCTACTCCATCAGTCTCATACAGTGCTGGGCACTGTAGAGTGGGGTCATGGAGCCTACCTCTGCTGGGAGCACTTGCTGCCCCAGTCTGTGTGAGTGCCCTAAACTCTTAGGAAATACTGCACTGCCCAGCAGCCCAGAGACACAGGTAGGCTCCAGTGGGCCACCTGGACACTTAACGCTGGGTATCAAATAACATCTGCAAGTGGGAAATGTAAAACATGTTGGTGTTCATTCCTCAGCTATAAATAATAAAAAATTCCTTCAAAACTGAGTATATCCTCTCTGTCATTGTTCTTTATTTCCGCTGCAAATAACTTGCAACAATGAAAATGAAGGGATGCCAAATTTGTGTGGCTCTTCAAAGTAAATACTTTACTTGAAATGAAGTTCAGTTGAAAACCTGACCTTCCTCCCAACGATTTTGCAGGCCAGATGGGTTACTGCTGTCCTTCAGCTTGGAGCCATCCTTAGGGTGTGATGCTCCTTTTTTCTCATGAATCTGAAAGAAAGGGATGAGAAACTTTATGTCTCCCTCCTATCTTGCAGAAGCTTTCCCTGCTATCTCCTCTGGGTGGAGTCCCTTAAGGCCACATTCATAATGATCCGTTCACTATTGTTGGCTAATATCCTCCTCTCCAGAGCCATTCAGTCATTGCTGATTTTCCTTACAGCTCTGTCCTCAGGTTCCTCAGACTTTTCCTCCTTTCTCACTAACAAGCATTCATTATTTCTCCCTTAAGCTTCCCAGTATCCCACGGTGGATTTTTGCAACTTTTAATTTCCCAGGAGGGATATAAAAGGTCTACAAGTAAAGCGCTTTGCTTGCTCTTATCTGGGAGATTACAGAAGGGAATCGGATAAAAGCAGGGGTTGAATACTCAATGCTTTGCCATTGTCAGCAGCAGTGCACTTTTGGTAGAAAATGCCATTATCCTTATGCAGTAGGGTTTTGAAAACTTTTAAAAGGCATAAAAAATTGAGGAATCAAATTCTTCAGGCATTACTCTCTGCTGGCCTGAAGTTCCTTTTCATTGCACTGGAGGCAGAGGAAGGAAATAGAGTGACTGGATCCCTCCACTCCCATGAAATATTCAACAAAGAGAGACTATCCTTATTGCATACCTGTTTCCCCCTCATTGTGAGAGCAGGAGGGGGATGTGGAGGACACGACTTCCCATCAGCAGCATAATGAGGTGAACAGGCTGGTTTGGTCTGCTGCTGTTCCAATGTTGTACAGCAGGAAGCTGGGATTCACACTGACATCTCAGTTCCTCTGGCCTTTCTAAAATTGACAGTTGTGAACCTCATCCACACTAATTATTTTTGAGAAGTTGCAATGAGCATCCTTGTACGAATGTTGGACTGTGTTCACAATTAAGGTGCCTAGAGGATAAAGATGGTTTTTTCTTTTTCAACACTGATTGAACTCTGACAAACCAGAGTTTTTCCTTGTTTCTCTTGATGTTCCCCTATGCAATGACATGAATAAATTACACAGTGGGAAGTAAATGAGAAGATTTCATACTGATAACTATATCTGTTAAGGCTTTAATTTTCCTTGTTTTCTTCACCATATTCCCTGCTCTAAATGAATATATACAGTTGCACATCTCTATTCTCTCACAGTTGAAAATGGCCCTTCTTTTCCAGATAAAATTTGTTGTCCCATAAAGGTGATCTTTATTCTTCCTTTTGGAATCGGCCTGAGAAATGCAGAGTTATACTTAGAATTAGGGATGATAGATGAAATAATGTTAAATGCCTGTCTCAAGTCTCTATACTTCTACCCAGAGCTAGAAAAGTTAGAACTTCACCTCAGAATTTCACTGCCAGCCCTTTTACATACTTTCACACTTTCCTCTATTAAATGTAATTGATTTCAAGTTGAATTTCATAATAATTGTTATGCCAGGGCCTGAACTGGGTGACTGTGGAAACCAGCTCTGTGTTCCTGCTGGTTAGAAAAATGTGCTGGTTGCAGGCCAGGTTGCTAAATTGCCGTGAAGATCCTGCACATCCTCCTCATGAGCCACAAGGAGGCCAGGGTGTGCTCTGTAAGGAACTGACTCTGTGCCTGGTGTGCCCTTGCTGCCACCAGATAGCCACAGCTGAGCTTTGCTGTTTGTTTCCAGTGGGTGAGGGGAGGAGAAGCCAGACCACTTTGGGTGACTCAGAGGAAGGAGAGTATTGCCATTTGAGAGACAGGTATATTCGTATAAGGTGTAGTCTGAAGCCTTGTGGCATTTTTCATTTTGTTTCTGCTCTTGTTAGATGGGAAGACTCAAATTGAACCTCTGCACGTAACATGCATGCCAAGAACTCTAGTTATCCTGGTCCTGTTTCTAGCCTGACAATGAGTCTCTGCTGCTGTTGCAATGTCCTGTTACCCCTCTGTGCTGGGGTACAGAGCACGACATGGTGCATTCAGCAGGGAAGTGGGACTAATGACTGGAAAGGCATAGCAAGGCTTCACTCGCTCATATTGGCAAATGGCTTTGCTTATTTCTCAAGGAAAAAATGATACCATGAAGCTAAATATTGTTAATAGTCAAAACCGACACTTTTATACTCCAAATAATAAACAAATGGTTTAGTTTAATTACCCTAAACTGGTTGTTAGAGGCATACATATCTTACTGATAGTTTAATCAAGTTACCCCCCAAAACCTTCTGTGACCATAGTTAATTGCACAAAAATTTAAAATTTGCTAAGTCGGCTTTTGGGATTAAAGGACAAAACTGTCAGTCATGTCTCCGAGGACTGCCTTTTTTCTGTAATTGTGACTTGAAAGATTTCAAAAGCTTATTTTCTCACTTAACTTGATTGGTGAACCTAATGGTCATTTTGACTTTTTTTTTGTCTTATTCTTAATTATTTCTAAACTTCCAGATGCTTCCAGAAAAACAAGTTTCCTTGAAACAATGTGCCACACTAACAATATTTTATCATAGGAAACTATAGAAAGCTTGTGGGTTTGAAGCAGAACTGATTTTCTTTCAGTCCTCTTGCACCAAAACATTACACATAAAAAATGAATCTATGAAATTTCAATTGTTCCAGTGGGACTGGAATTTCAAGTAAAGGAAATACATTTCTCTAATACCTGCTTAATCGTGACACAGTTCAGTGACCTGCTTATGATCAGGAACTATCCTTATGCTTCCTTATCTCTTTCAAGGACAATCTTGCATGAAAGTCATCCCTGCACTGGAAGCTGGCAGCTTTTTCACTCCTGGGAGGGGGAGCCAGGCTCTAACAACCACTGCCTGCCAGCTGCCAGCCAGAGGCATAGCATCCCATACAGAATCACCTACAGAAATGCATATCCACACGCACGTACACATATGCATATATATAAATATATGCATATACATGTATCTCATAGGATTCCTTTTGTAAGGCTCCTTGTTTGAGGCTGTGCCTTTTGATAGAAATTCAGCTCCTCTCAGTTTGGTTGCAGGCGTTCCAATCCATGTCACCAGAGCAGAATGATGCTGTGGGTGACATTGCTGTGAGTGACATTGCTGTGTGAGCATCATTTTGCTTTCTCCACCCCTCCAGCACGCCTCTGATGTGATACACTTGTCAGGCAAGGAAGGCGTAATGCTCTGGAAGATCCCTGCAATTACAAGCCTGATAGATAGAGGCCTCCCACAGAAAAACTAAAATATCTCTTTTACCTCATTGCTGGGGATTGCACTTGCAACAATAACTTAAAAATGAGAATCAGAAGCTGCTCGATGAGTGGATTTCTCCTGACAGTGTGTGCTCTGGAAGTGGCAGTGGTAGAGAAATGCTGCAGTGTTACACTTTATTGTGCAACTTTGTCTTACAAACTCACTAAAAGAGCTGTTCTATGACATAGTTTTAAAGACTTTCTGTTGTTTGCATTATTACAGATTTGCTGCTTATATCAGTATGAAAATCCCATAACTTGTCATAGCTGGCATTCACCATACAATGATGTAGTAGAGCTGTAAGAAAACCAGCATCTGGACTTACTGTCTTCTCCTCTCATGAGGCATATGCTCATTTTTTAAGGGTCTCTGCCATAGTGTTGGTGGATCATGCCTCCTCAAAGGCTAGAGATTGATCACCCCTAATGCAAAGGCTGAACTACAGAGTTTTTCTGATGCCAGGTGACTTTATGAGAAGCTGTAGAGAGATGGCAGCACTCAGGAGAAGACTCAGGCATTTCACAATTATATTTGCACTACAGATGTATTTTGACAGCTAAAGAAACCCTGGGTATCCTCTGGCTCCCTTCTGCCATGCAGAGGAACTCTGAGGTGTAAGGGAGAGGAGTCAAAACCATGTCTCCTTTTAGCATTGAGCTAGGACACAACTGGGGAGAGAACATGATCCCATCCTGGGAAGTACTCATTCATCCCTCTTGTCTTATACAGATTGGCCCTAAAAACTTTTGTCTGAGCTATATTATTTACTTCCATATTCATTATACCTAGAGTACATTCTGCTACAGCTTATTAGAATGTGTGCAAACATGCTTCATTCATTGGTGTGGTGACAGGCCTGGGTATAAGCAAAATAAAGGAGCCTCCATTGTGACTTAGACAAAGCCAGCAGCAGCCAAGACTCATTTGTGTTCAGTTTAATGCTGTGGCAGAAGACTGTTCTGTAGGTGTGGTTTTAGGAAGGTTATCTGCAGTCTTCTGAGCACTGGTAGCAGTTGGGAACCAAAATTCAACTCTGCCTCCAGAGTCTGGGAAGTTCTCAAAGTCAACATCTGATTCACATTTTGGTTAACCATCTATTTTTGGATGTCTCTTCTCACTTGAATTATGTGGATCAAGTATTTCTCTCATTATTTAGAGTATTCACTCATCAAAACTAACTCTTTCATAATTTCCTGCTGGCTCTGGGGGCTGCCAGTGTGGTGGGAAAAGCAATAGTCAGGATGGTTATGATGTTCTTCAGAGAATGTGTCCTTCTTAGGCAAGGACTGCTGTATGGGTGGTAAGACTTTCTGCTATTGAGTTTGGTGGAATCATGTCTCATATTCTCATGAACATATAGGGAGGCTCAGCAAGATCCTCAGAGGACGGCTGCTGTGGAAATCACCAGTGTGTGGCATTAGAATCAATAGGACTTTGAACCCTGCTTCATACTGCTCTGTGTCTGGCAGATTGTGTAAGTACATGAAAGGCTTTTTTCCGTCTATAACTGTAGACATTAACCAAGGGACGGGCAATTACCGTAAGCAACATAATAATCTTAAATTCCAGAGATGATTGCACAGGACACTAGAGAAACAGTGGATTATCCAGTGTTTGTCTAGTAGAAAACAGACCACTGAGCAATCAGGTAGCAGTGAAACACAAAACCAGCTGCTACGTTTCATGCAAACCTAGGCAATAGTGGCCCTCTTACCCATGTTTCTCATAGTTGCTATTGGTTTCATATATTCCACTGACTGCACACAGTGGAACTGATGATTTCCCTTAGGCATGCATGTCTGCTTTCCATCCTTTAAAACTCTTTGTTTTTAAAAGAAGAGAGCAGAAACTGCTCTGATTTTTCCTTTGAATTAACTTGCTTCCTTGAAAACTGCTTTATAATAGCCTAGATATCAAGTTAGAAGTGGATGCCTCTCCAAAGTGCTTTTATAAAATGCTTATACCAGTGCAGCTCTCTGCTAGGAAGGCAGACTTCCAAGGAGAAATGTAACACAGGAGGATCGGAGCAAAAAACGGTGATGTAAATGTTTCTTAATTGAATTCAGTTTCTCAAGGCACTGCAATCATTTGTTATTTATGAAAGGACGAAATGCACTTCCATGCAATTTGCATATACATTTGGCTATCCTTTCTTCTAGGATAGGAGAATATATATAATCTCTCTCCTTTATTTAGGGGTGACAGCTGCTACAATGTCACCTAGACCCACTAAGCAGGCTCAAAGCTGGCATCAGGGAAATTACTCAGCACAATTTAAATGAACCATTAAAGCCAGCACTGAAATAAAAGGTAAAAGTGCTCTGTGGAAAAATGAAGCTTTCATGCCACTAATCTGGTTGGTCTCCAACAATGCTGCTTAATTTATTAGAGTAGTTTGTCAGCCAGGGTTGTGCTGCCTGTCAGCCCTATGAGGTGGCTTGGGTGGCTGTTGGGAAATGGGCAGGTGAGGCAGCACAGTGCTCTCTAATCTGCTGTTCAAGAAATGAGATTAGTGACTGCAGTGTAGGCATAGCATTGTTTTAACTGGCAAAGGTAGGAGATGTCCACAAATGCTCTGAAAAACCTGTAATCAACTTTGGTATAGAAAAATTTTACCATTCACTATACTTCAGTGGAAGTCTTGCCTCCTTAGTTTAAACTTCCCTGCACCAAATTGCCAGAGTGGTATTTTCTGTCTGTAATATATGGACCAGCAGAAGACATCAGAGGAGTTTTAGGGCAAGTGAATCTTATGCCAGCTGAAGTAATCTTGCTTTTTTTTTAGAGATAGGGTTGCATCTTAACAGGATGAATAATATAATGAATCTCTTGGCTTGTTACCAATCAGAACAGTGAAATTTCATAATCTATCACTATTTTGGAAGGTGAATGACAGCACCAGATGTACAACACTGGTGACTCAGATCTTAGGAAAGTAATTAATAATGTTAGCTGAACAATTAAAAACCTGGTGTTAAGAGATGCTCAAAAGACCAGTAGCACAATTCTTAACAACAGAGACTCAAAGAATTGCAGTAGCTATAGACAGATGAACTCTGCTCCACAGGCCTCTTGAAAATCTCTGTAACAAATGGTGGCCCCCATAGCAAAACTTTTAGGAAATACAAGACTATGTTAGACAGACAACATTGTCCAAGACTTTGGCTCAATTACAAGTACTGGAGCATTACAAATAATACCCAGAGGTCAGATTCATTCCTTTTTTCAGGAAGCATGTAGCTCAGGAAGTTCAGCAGTATGAAACTAAAGAATTCTATTGATAAGCCTGACTGAATAGAACCTATGGTTACAGAGAACTTGCTTTTTCTTTAATGCAGTAAAGCACTGATTATTGATCAGTTAACACTACCATATATTTGCCACTTAAAATTACCCTCTAGCTACTTCCCTGAACTATGAATATCAACTTTGTACTGTCAGAAGAGAATTAAGACAGCAGACAACCCAGAAATTCTGTTCGAAAAGAAGTGTCTTCCTATGCCACTGCACAGGACTGGCAGCTGAAAAAGCTTGGGCCCAGCTTCAGAAGGAGTATCTAGAACCTCCTGTGTCTAAGAAGTATATCCTCAAAGTCAGTGGCATTGGCCACCAAGACAAGAAGATGCACTTAAAGAGCTGATGCTTTAGGTGAGACAGGTAATGCTGTCAACTTCAAAGTGTAGGTACAAGTTACGTCAGAAACCTTCCCACTGAAGACATCAGAATTCAGATACATCTGAAATTAAAATTGGTAATTGAATCACTGGAAATTAAAGTTTCTGGCTACTTCTCAGCTTTGCATCCTAGGAAAAATAAGCCAGCCTTGGAATTAGGGAGCTGATTATTTTAAAGGACTTTCAGTTCAATGAAACCTTCATGGACTGGGCTAGCCTGTATAGACAGAAGCAGAGCTGGGTACATAGAGCTGTATTCCCAGAGCAGACTTGAGCCTGAGCACAGATAAAGGATTGATGTAAGTCCTCAGATGAATGAAAGCATGCAGAACTTTCTGAATTAAAAAAAAAAAAAAAAAAAAAAAGGTCAATTAAAAAAAAGTTATCTAGGCTAGGAGAAAGGATAAGCTCAGAGAATTAGACAAGCTAGGGAAGCTCTGCACATGTGACCCAATCATGTATGACAAACTCTGCAGCTGCTGCTACTGGAAATAAGTTATCAGTGCAACAAATGCCATGAACAAGGCAAGGAAAAGAGGTTTCCGAAAAAATCTTTTCAACAGCACCTTGCACAGATTTTTTTTGTAGGCTGTATTTTTTGATGTTTCTAAATTTATCCCTCCCTTGCATTTAGAATTTCAGCAAGAGTCTGAAGGCACCTGCAATCTGTCACCATACTGTTGAGCAGGTATTGAGAGGCGGTGGCATGCAAAATTTGCAACACAAAGGGGAACAGAGATAGAACCTTAGTAAATTGCTCTAAAATGCAGTTAGAGAAAGATCTGTAAGAAACAGCATTACATGAAAAAGTAGAGCATATATAAAGCAATCTCAAATATCCATAAAAGATCCTTCTACTTCTCTACTGCTTACTTATCAGATGTTCTCTTGCTTGAAAAGATATTTATAGTGCCATTTAATACATTTATCTGGTGGTCCTATGGCCTATAATTGTCTCCTGAGAGAAAGTGGTTGCACAGGTTTCATAATAGTAGTTTAATGTTTTAATTAACATTCTAGTGGTTAGTTTTGTCACTCTAGGTTTTTAGTACTGTCTTCTCTTTTTGTGGCAGTGGGGGAGAAAGGAGGTGTGAGGTGGATGTAATCTAATGAGTAATCTAATGAGTGTCTAATATAAAATATGTATATAATTTCTGCTCTACTGCCTTATTTTCTGTAATGGTGCTAATGTGCTGTGACCACTGATTGCTATGATTCACTTAAGTGTTCCTGTCCTCAAATAGTATTTATCATTAAATTCAATATAATAGAAGGTATATAAGAAAAAAACATGGCAAAATCACAAAAGATTAGAAATATGTCACCCATTGAGAACGTATCACCGCCTTCTGGAAGTTACGCCTTTGGCAGTTATTGTACACTCTTACAAGGTCTTGTCACCAGACGATCAGAACATACCTACCTGGTTTATCTTAGGAGCAAATATTATTTTCCTCAGCAGGAGTTATTGTTTGTTAGAATGTCCTTACTATTATACCTGTCTAACATAACTCAGCAGGTATAAGGTAATGCCTCTGAAAAAAATTGTGTAAATTCCTTAACTGCTTCTGGAAAGCAGTCAAAGAAATGTCTGTATGTCTTTACAATAACCTTATATTTGCCAGATACTTTTTGGCAGACAAATGAATCAGATTTCCCAATGCAAACTGTACATACAAATTCTAAATAAACATAGAGACTGACATATAAGATTGTTGCCTTATGTACTTAAGGTGGGAATTAGCTGGAACTTATCTGAAATGACAGCTTAAGCAACCTTGCCCTTCGACTCAACCTTGAATTTGGTCATCTTTCTTTAGAAGAGCACAGACACCCTAAGTGAGTGTCTGAGCCCGGGCATTTGTGGACAGGTGCCCTGGTCCGGGAAGCCAGGCATTTTGTGCTCACCTCAATATTCCACAATATGCCACCACTTGAGGCAGGGAAACGCCAACATTCCAAAAGGCTCAGCTGAAAAATGAGACCATGAACAGAGAAGAAGGCTTGGGTATGGCAACCTAAGTTATGCAGGATAACTTACCTGGAAGTGCATGCCCACTCTCCCTGTCTTGAGCACACTGACAGACAGGATCAACATCCCCATGCTTGCCCTACCTGGAGACCCTCTCCATCCTTCCTGCTCCATGTCCAGGGCATGCTCCATGCCTGATGCTCTGCTCACAGAGCAGGGAATGGGGCTCAAGTTCCCCTCTCAGGCTGCAGGTGATGCAAAGTGAAATAGAAACCATTTCACATCACCCAGAAGCTGAATCACTCTCTTAGCTGTGAGTGTAAAGCCCTGGGTGAGATGCTGAGTGGGTAGTTGAAAGTCAAGGTGAGTAGGTCGGACAGCACAGGGAGACTTTTAGTCAGCAACAACCTGAATAATGTGGTCACAGAGCTTAAATTTGGTTTCATACCAGTCACAGGGAAAGTAGGAAAATGCAGAGAAGATTTCAAATTAGAGGGTTCAGCAGAGGAAGAGTGTTAGTGATGTTATGGCCTAGCTGATGTTTGAAGGAGGCGTCATGAAAAAGATTAGCAAAACAACTCAAGAAACTGGGGGCTGTTGAGTTTTGAAAGTTCTTGTTGTAATTGGAGTTAGATGGAAATCTTCTGGCAAAGCACTTTAACCAAAACATGTCTTCCCTCTGAAACTACAGTGTGTTTTTTAAAAGGCTTTGAGTTCAACAAATTTCCACAGGGCAAAGCTCTGAGTCCTCTTGGGTCTTCCTGGAGATGTGGCTGAGGGAAGGAGTTCTGTCCCAGCTGTGTTCAGTTGGACTTATTCTTAGTCAAGGAGCCAAGATTTCAGGCAGCAGGCATCTTCCACCTCTCACACCTCTGTGTCTAGTGTCACAAGTCTCTCTGGTCTTGCAGTGGGCACCATGGCAGCTTCCATGTTGGCCTGGTGGCAGCTCTAAGTCTGAGCTGTGAGCTGCCTCTACAGCACTGGCACATCTGCCAGCCCAACTGGGAAGGCTCAGCTATGCTCACATTCCTACACTCTGTCCTTTGGGAATTTGCCTCAATGCTGGGACATGGTTCCTTTTGTAGAGGAAGCAAAGAAGTACTTTAATGAAGGATTTTGAATCAATTAACATTTTATACATTTTCTTGAAGATGTAAGTTTACCAAGATGCTTTCCAATCCCACTCACAGCAACCCTAACATGTATTGGTCAATTCTATTTTTCAGAAGAGAAGGTATGTGCTTCCTTTTAGGTCATGCACATATTTAGCAAGAGGAAGGGTGGGAAGTGATGTCCTTGTGTCTAATGGGGCCCAGTCTTCTCCCTTGATGCCTTAGGAGCAGTCCTCAACAAATCTAACGCTTATACTTAGGTAATAAAAGACTTTTTCAGGGCACTGTCATGACCTTCAGCTGGGCAAGATTTTACTGACACCAAAACCCTTTGCTGGAGCAGACCCTCAAGCCCTTATGCAGAAAGCCAATCACCCATCTTGAGTGCATGCTAAGGAAGAGTTGTGTTCAAAGTCAGCAGGAACTTTTCCATTGCTCTCTGGGACCTCTGGGCAAGGCCCGAGGGCAGGCCTTTCTTCTTGCTCCACAGCCCCAAGAACACTGACAACAGCTTTTGAAGTAAGCATAAGATATATGTATCTCACAGAAACACCCTGAATGTTACGTGGAAGGAAGAGCTGTGTTGTTAAAGTGTCAGTCTGCAAGTTATAGGAAGATTCACAGGAAAAGAATTCCTGAAAGAGCTCTACCCCTGCTGCCTCATTTCTCAGACTGTCATTTCTATGTTCTGAACATATCCAGTGGTACCAATTAAATGCTTACAGATTATTAATTAATGAAGCAGCCTGTGAGGATTTGTGCTGCAGGGTTCCCTCAGCACTAAGATGGCTGTTCCAGACTCCCTGGCTCCTCCGAGATTTTCATTCAAAAAAACCCCTTCATGTATATGCTGAGATGGTTTAGAATTTGTTATATAGTTCAAAATAGCAGTGATAAATAAATGAAAATATTTTAAGACGTGGATAACTGTAGAATTGGCATTTGCAGGAGCAGGGAAAAGCCAGGGGGAAGTCTGGTGTTGGGGGAGAGCCACCCTCACGTGTCACAGGAGAGTGTTCCACAGGCTGCAGCCAAGTGCTCCTGCCTCACGTGTGTGACCACAGGAGCAGCCAGCTTCCATGTGACTGGGGAGGAATGTTGAGCACAGCTTTCAGTGTGCCTTGATGCATGCCTGCAAAGAAAATTTCTGCAGCTGCTGTGTAGTCAAGTGGATTTCTTTTATGAAGTGCTTGTAAAATGTCATTTAACAGGGTTGATATTGAAAAACAACTCATGTTCTTTCTCTTCTTTTACGTCAGCAGGGGTTTTGGAGCAGGTAAGTTTTTGCAGGGTATAGCTTGTGGGTTTTTTAAAGGTCATTTCCTAACCAGGTCTTGTGTGCCTTTATCTCTTAAGAGGTCCAGAGGAAAGTCCAGCCTGGATTCAAAGTTTGACATTTCCATATTTTCATCAAAGGAATGTAGGGAAAAAGCTGAAATCCTCTAGACAGAAAGTATCCTGAGTGTACACATTTGTCTGACTGCTCCTTGTCACCAGCTGCCTTTATCTTCAACTGCAGTCCTCTGAGAAATGCTGGAGTTAGCAAGAGGAAGTAACTGGTTCCACTGTACAGTCTAGACATGTAAGGGTTTGAATTTCATTCCAAGGTCAAGTCTTCAGAAAAAAATTTTCTAGTAATTTAATCTTTATTAAAAAAAAAAAAAAAGCTGCATACCTGAAGACATGCCAAAGGGATTTCAAATTGAATTTAGAGATGCATTTACTGTAACGATCAGAAGTTTCCTTTACCATTGAACATAGTTGTGGGATTTAATGTTACACTTGGCAGTGCAAAGTTCTTATCCTAGAATAATTACTTTATGAACTCTTACAGTGAAAACTTTGCAAAGGAACTGATGGAGGAGGTCCCACAGCCAGACATGAGGCAGCGGTGCATGACAGCCAGCTTGGTGTGGGTGGGTGGGGTGACAGATTCACAGCATGGGGTGGGTGCACTCTCCATTTGACTGGGCAGGAGCAGGTCAGCTCTCCTATCCCCAGCTCAGGGCTTCTCCAAATCGAGGCAAAGCCTTTGCTTTCCTAAAGAAGAAGGAAGAGGGCTGAGTTGGAGGTGTAGAAGGTGGATTTTAGACAGATGAGTGAGGACATCCCTGAAGAATGTAGCATGGGTTGCTGCAGGACAGTGGAATGTGAAAGGGTCCTGACCCTCTTCACATGTCAATAGAAGAAAAGCCTGATTTTCTTGGACCCTTGTATAAGAAAACTAGAACACAGTTTCTTGCCCGGACATAATAGTGAGTGGGACAACTAATTAGGCCTATGGATAGTTCTGAGGCTCACCCGTGCCACTATTCTAACATTTTCATCTTTAGCAAATGTCACAGTTATGCCTGATGAGTTTCTTTTCCATGTTCTTTATGTCCTCCTGTCTTTGGAGGCTTTCAATGCAACAAACAAAAAACCAAACAATCATATATGCAAGTGCATTCTGTGTTGTCACTTCTGGCTGCCGGAAACAGGGCTGAAACCAGCGCCCTGCTTTGCACATGGTATTAAAGCACTAGCTAAAAGAGATTAGTCATTATTATCTTGAGGCTAGTGTTTAACTAGTGACCTAGCAGCAAAACCTTCCTGACTGATCATTCCAGCAGCTCTGAGAGCTGTTCTGGAGACTTATTCCAGGCACACTTTGCTGTGTAAGGACTATTGGCATGCAGACAGTGTGCACACCAACTGGGAAAAATGAAGTGGTGTCAAGAATGCTTTGGCTATATTAACTCTGAGTATGTCCTTGCTGCTCTGAGATTTGGGATTTAAACCCAAATTTAATCTCTTTCCAGTAAGAGGAAAAGTTTATATCATGCTGAAAACCCATGGTTGTGGTTTGAAAGGATGTATTTTTTCTGTTTGGTTTGAAGACCTAATAAAAGGAAATTTGTATTTTATTCCTGAATCCTGAAGATCATCACAAAGATCTTTATAAATGCACTGACTGATTTATTAGCAAATCCAGTTAGCTGGCTGCCAAGTATCAAGATTTTGGTCATGTTTTCATATTGATTCACCTGCTGAAGGTCACAGATGCAGCAAAGAGGACAGTCCATTTCAGCTGCTAAATTTATCTGACCCTGACATGGACCAGGTTCTTCACCTCTACATTTTAGAGTAATGCTCTTTTTCCCTACTAAAAGTTTCAATGTTTCTCCTTAATGCCCACAGATAGATGATTTGGGAAAGTACCATTCAGGATACCAAGCTGCTTTGTCTTTTCTTTTTTGTAGGACTGTCCCATCATCACAGCAACCAATTTGGCACTATTTTATTTGACACAGATCTAGGTACCTTGCTTCAGAGATGGAGCTGAAGTCTTCTAAATAGCACTCTCTCCAGAGAAAATATCCTTAGGTTGAAAGTGTGGTCATTCATTGTTGGATGAACAACATGAAACTTTTGTGCAATAAGAGGAGAAATATTTCATTGAAAGGCCTTTCATTTACCTGCTGTTGTTTGCATTTATACATATTTGTTTTTCCCACATTCAAATAAGAAAAGAGATTTTTGGACAGAAAATTCTTCTGTTTTAGGTAGGGTCTATTTATATTCTTCCAAATGACAAAGCTGTCTTTGATAAATACGGTTTATAGTTAGCATTGCATGCTCTGATTCTAAAATCCAGGACACTGTTGGTCCAATTAAATACTTATTTTTTGATGACTAATAAGATTATTCCAGCTTCCATTTCTTAAGAAACCTCAAGAGAACTCCTTGCCTTGAGCTCTCAGTTGTGTCCTCATCCCTCCTGAGTAAGGAATAGTGTGAATCTGTCTGGAAAGATATTTTCCACTTGTTTTGTCAATTCCATTAAAAGTATTATCCCCTAGAGGGTATCTTTCCTCAAATTAACTGAAGATTTATGAATCCCCAAAGGGATAACTTCAGACTGTATCATGGTCCAGTGGATTTTGATTTTCACTGAGAAAATTTGCTCCTCTAAATTTCATACTTCATTTTCTTTTTAACAAAATACAGAAAATCCAAATGGTTTTCATCCTCTTGCAAAAGGCCTGTCCCTGACCTTCTTCTTTTCCCCAGCCCCCAGCTTCCTGCATGGAGTGTAAAGAAAATTAAAAAAACCTCAAATGGATTTGGATTATTTTATTTCAAAATCTGGATTAAATGGCAAGTGATGCTCTCTAATGTCTGGTGTAAAGCCAGCAAACAACCTGCTGGTATCAAGAATGAGTCTAATGAGTAGGACAGAATCTCATCTGGTGTAAAATAGTACTACCTTAGCAAAGTAGACTCAGCTCAGCAGAGCTGTATTTTTTGCACTAAATAATCCAGCCTACTTCATCTCAGTACATTTAAAGAGGGCTGAGGAATGATCATGCAGCCTCCAAGCCCAGGAGTCTTTGAATGAGTCACTCTTCTGCCATCCATATCCTCTGGTCAGCTCCTCAAACCTCTCTTATTTTAATTTCTGTTTCCTATTAAGAGGATGTTAATCCTGCTCTTATTGCTGCCCTTCTGTCCCTGCTGCTTTTTCATTCTTTGGGGAAGTTCTTGAGGACACAATACTTTCATTAAGTTTTCTTCATACAATGAACTCCTGCAGAAGCCTTTGTTTATCAATTTTTTTGGTATTTATTTACCTAATCTGATTTTGATCACAAGCAATTTATTTAGAATTTGATGATACTTCCACAGCTAATTACTATCACATGTTATAATTCATTCTCAAGTGAATGAGCCTTTCAAATAAAGCAATGCAGAAATACCCAATGGGACCCTGCTGGGACTACTTTGTTTGGCAAAGCTGGAATTCAAAGACTTGAGAATCGGAAAATACTTTCCAGCCAATTAAAACGGCACAAAAGACACTGACCCTTCTTGCACGAGGATGTTAAGATGAGATGCTCTGCAGGATGACTGTTCCAGAAACAGGAAGCAAGGAGTGGTAAAGCATGGAGGTTTTGTTGCCCTGTGCACTGCTGCCAGTTTTCAGTCTGGAAAAACCTCTCTGAAAATTTTAAGACTGGTAATTGGGATTAACTGGACAGAACTGATGACTATGGTTATTATTACTCTTATTAATGAGGCATTTTACAGATGGTTATGAAATTATTATCTTAGAAACCTGCACGCACATGCACTGTATTCAAATAAAGGAGACTATCAAACACTTGATGCTTCTGCTCTGTGCTCTGCTGACCCCAGTCTCAGTCCCAAGAACATCTATTCTCTCTAACTCATTCAGTTAATCAGCAGTTTTCTTAGGGGAAGAAGTTTATAGACATCTTCAGAGA
This sequence comes from Illadopsis cleaveri, assembly GCA_013399915.1. Lineage (NCBI taxonomy): Eukaryota > Metazoa > Chordata > Aves > Passeriformes > Timaliidae > Illadopsis > Illadopsis cleaveri. Next base: position 761,067 of record VXBB01025229.1, on the reverse strand, counting down.
GGTGCATATTCAAGAGTGAATGACAGCGTGCCCATCAGGAAAGAATGTTAGCAGCAATTATGGACAGAGAATTAAAAAACACAGGACAAAAGTACTGGGAAAAGCACAGCAATGTTTTTTGGGGTATATGGCTGGGAAGAAGGGGGCATAAAAAATGAAGGCAGGGGATGTGGGGAGGACCACGAAGGTGGGCAGACAGAAATATGCAATGAAGGAAGTCAGATGAAGGATCTAGTCATCAAGGGAAGAAAATTGTCAAGGGCTCCTACATCTACGGGATATTACTGTCAGTATGTGAAATACATTGAAGGTTGGAATCTGAAGATCCCAGATGAATAGAAGTTAGCAAACAAATTATAGAAGAAAAAAATCAGAATTTTGATATGTTGCTGCTGATCATAGGACTATTGTGCACTATCAGTATGTGGAGAGTTATTGGCTTTATTTTTAGAGATTTACGAAGAACAATTGAGTCTTTATTGGCATCTGACAAACCTGGATGTAACTTGCTTTTTAAATTGTTATGACAATAGTGTTGGAAGCTTTGAGAAATTTTTGGTAATTGTGTGGAAATGAGCACACCAAAAATGAACAGGAAATGCGCGATCAGAGCAAAGATTTAAACGGTCTGGTATTTTCCTGTTATGCTGTTGTAGTTACAGCTGCTTGGTTCTTCAGCTGAAAAGAAGGAAAACAATGGCAAACTGTCTGTTTCTTTTTAACTGCTGGATGCAAGCACAAGGCATATGTTTCCTAAAAGACATACATGTTGACCTTGATTCCTCCTAACCATATCTGGGCAGATAATGAAGGTTGCCCCCCACCACTGACTGGCAGCTCCCTCCACAGCAAAGGGAGATCGATACCTCCAGAGTCTGATTCAGATCTTACTTCAGGGACGTGCTAGATAAAAGCTATTAGTATTCTTTAATTATAATGCTAAGAGGAAGTTGAATGGGGATTTGGTAAGCTAATGAACTGTTTATGAAGACAGTAATTTCTGCTTTCCTGAGGAAGAATTTGTGAAAGTTTGCAGCTCAGGAAAACTCATTGAAGGTTTAAGCTTCCTTAAAAGCTGTCCAGGTTTACTTGTAATCTAGAGGAATAAACAGGTGAAGTGTGTTCTAGTTGAAACCCTTATAACTTTCCCTCTGATAACTGTGCAAGTCATATCCCATGGTGGGAGACCACCACAGAACCTACTTCATGAAGGAAATGTATCTGACACAGACAACGTAATGCCAGAAAGAGACTCCTCATCCTTGGAGATTTTGAAAACATAGCTTGAGGAGGCCTTGGGTAAGACTCACTCTTGCTGTGAGTGAAAGCTTGGACCAGATGACCTCTAGAGATTTCCTCCAATCCAAATTTTTCTACACTTTTAGTAAAAATTTATTTGTTGAATAATGCCAGTAACTTCCATGCCTCTTTCTGATTTTGAAAAAAACCTGCAGGGAAATAGCTAAAGCTTTTAATTAAAATTGATTTAATGTTATTTAATCTAAATTCCCTGAGATAAAATCGTGCTGATTAAAAAAAATCCAAAAAAACCCCATCTGTGATTAAAACCAAAGAAAAATGGAAAAAAATTAATCGACTTTTTGTGGTTTAATTCAACACAGAATCCTTCAGTCTAAAACTGAATGCATTTTTTCTTACTTTCATTTGAAAGAAATTGGGATGAATATTGCAGAATTTTTAATATTTTTAAAAATTGTTCTCAAAACAAATTCTGTTTGTTTTTTGGAGCATCATTCTTGCAGAACATTTCCTGTACATGCTTTTCTAGAGATAAGATTTCTTGAAGTGTTCCCATTCCCATCCCAGAAACCTGATGTGGGCTGTGAATAAGGCAGCAGACTGCTGTTAGTCATCAGAGCTTGTCCCAACAGGGTTCTGAACCTTTCACTACCAAAAACAAAATAGTGTTTTTTCTTGAGAAATAAATCAGAAGAGTGCTGTGAAGGATAACTGGCCATGTGATGTATTTTTCATTGGTTGCATCATCTTCCTGAAAAGAGAGAGGACTCTGAGGAGCCTTCCCCCCGTTACCGTGTGTGTATTCTAAAGCAGCACCTTTTGGCAGCAATTCTGAAGGCATCCATACTGAACCATACAGAAACTACACCAGGCAAATTGCAGATGTGATGTGAACATAGGTCCAGTCTCAAGGATGATGACACTAGAATGGTTCTGTTTGCCTTCTTCTTGTCCTCAGTGCTTCACTCATGTAGGAATGCTCAGTGTTCAAGACTGATTCTTCAGTGGTGTCCCTGCTGTATGATTCCTGCTCACACTGCAGTCACTACATGACTTTTTGTGAGCCACTACAGAATCACAGAACTCTTTAGGTTGGAAAAGACTTTAGAGTCACTGAGTCCCACTGTTAACCCAGCGCTGCCAAACCCACTTGTAAACCATGCTCCAAGAACCACGTGTGCACGTCTTATACCTTCAGAGATAGTGAATCCTTGTCTGGGTAGCCTGTTCCAGTGCTTGACAACTCTTTTGGTGAAGAGTTTTTTCCTGATATCCATTATGAACTTCTCCTGGAACAACTTGAGGCTATTTACTCTCGTCCTTTCCTGTGTTACTTGGGAAAAGACTCCAACCCTCACCACCTGCCTGCTTTCCGGGAGTTGTAGAGTGTGAGCCTCCTTTTCCTCCTTGCATTACTATGGTTATTCTTCCTGTGCCATAGAGACTACTGAGCTAGGCTTATTTGAGTAAATCTCAGATGATTCTTCTTTCTTTGACCTTCAAATACTCATTACAAAAGTTTGAAAGCATAGAAATCTGAATTTATTCATATGTCAATAGGGACTCTGTTCAGGAGTGTAGGTAACATTTCAAAACACTTAACACATGTAGTATTTCTGGTAGTTGAGTCACGAGGAGAGGCATCTTTTGGTAATAATAGTTGATACTACTAGTCCCTGAAGTAGGTGCGGGAAAGTAGCTACTGCCATAGAAATGGATGGCCAAAGCAATTATAAGTTTCAAGTTGCAAGTTTTGTTTAGAGTCATTTATATTTGATTGTACAAAACTGTCAACCTATTGCCTTGCCAGTCTATCTGTGAGGGAAGCCAAGTGACTGCTGCCGGATTCCCTTTTCATTGCTGAGCACTGGCTGAGTCTGACCTACTTAAATCTATCAAAAAATCAAATAGATAGGCTTAAAACAAAAGTGGGCTGATTATGAAATATCTGATATTCGCTATTTGGTACATCTTCTCTCCTGATTTTGGGATGCTGAGCTTACATCTGTTAAACCCAGCATGAACTAAAAGTACCCAGAAATTGGTGCTCTCCTCTCTGAATTGCTCCCCTGGCAGCTCTCACTGTCACAGTGTACCACTTTTTTAAAAAAAGCAAAGCTGTCATATCAAACAAAACCAGAAGAAATCATCCCCAGTGCTTTATTGATAGCCCATGATAAAATCTCCACTTCAGGTCTTTGCCACAAGAAGACACTTTGAGCTGATTTGCTCTCCAGGGAGAGCTACAGTGTAACCAGAATCTCATTACACTGTCTATACAACACCTCGAACAGTTTGTCAGTCACTTTTCTTCCTTCCTTTATAAGTTAGAGTGTCTGAACAAAACAATAAAATGGTAATTTGGAGAAACTTGGGACAGTAAGATCAGACAGTATTATTGTTTTGAAGCACAACTAGATGAATTATGACCTCAGCTAAGTAAGTTTTATGGCAGAAAGGTAATTAGAAAGTTTGTCATCTATAACTTTTCTAACTGAGTGTGTGAAGTTACCAGGAAATATGTACAAATTGTTTTCAAAACATGCTCATTTTCTTCCTCATATTGCTATAATTTTCTCAGATTCTCATGGAGTGGGAGTCAGTCTTTTCCTTTTTGGAGGAAAAGACCACTGGTTGGAATACTAAGGTAGTTTGCCTTCTACTTATTGTCAGAAATCACAGAGTTCATTGTGCCTTAATAACTGGCCCCAGTTTACTTTGTTAACACTGAAGCTAATCCCAGTCAAATCTGCCTAAAATAAAAATTTCTCATGAATTCTGCCAGGTGCAGCAATACCTTTGAGTGACCCAGACTGAGTGCGTGACAAAGGAGTCCAAAATCAGGTCTGCTCAACTTCTTGATAAGTACCTTTAAAAATCTGTCCTTGTCAGTGTTGCCTTGCATTGCACAGTGATGCTGTTATGAGCTTCAGGGGGCCAGGATCAAAGATTCCTTTGTCCTCATTTTCTACATTCCATATTCTCTTCTTCTTGTCCTTCATTGTTTTGGGTCTTCTTAGACTGAAGGGGAGTTCAGAGCTGGGCAGAGGTGAGCCTTGATTAAAGCACCTGGATTTTGAAAACTGCTCCCTTGAAGAAAGCAATTTATTAGCTGCTGACTTCTTAGTAACACATGGTTTGTGCCAAATGCTGGCCCATGACACTGGATTGCTGTCACTAGTAAATCTAGACCATGGGTCAATGGCATGATATCTTGGAAGCCACTATCAGATTGGAAAAGAGCTTCCCCCAAAGCTGACCAAGACAAAAGTGATCAGCATAAAGGGACTGGCTGATAATGGTGGGGCATTTTTTACCTCCTGCATTCTTTCAAAGCTGTGACACTACCAACTCTGGTGGCATTTTTCACTCATTTTGTGCTGATGCATATTGCTTTCTGAGGTATACAGAAACAAGTTCCTCTTCCTTCAAAATAAAGCCTATTTATTTGAAGATTTTCTTCCCTTGACAAGGACCATCTCACGCTGGGAAAAGGAAATCTCTTGAGTTGTGTAACAGGCTCAAGAAATTCGGTGGACACATGCCTCCTCCTCCCCATCGTGCCAGTGCTACTCAGGACTGGGGCTAGCAGCAAGGGATTTTGCAGGACATGTGTGCTCAGGAACAGGCTTCTGGATTCTCTTTTCTTCATGTTGTTCTTTGGAAACATGAGTGATTGGTTTTGTGGATCTGATTTCCGGGAGCAATGATTTATTTCATATGAACCATTGAACACTCATCTGGAAACAACTTTGATTGCTACTGACCTTAAGCTGAGTCAGTGACTGAGAATGAAAAGTTCTGGTTCTCCTTCTCACCCAGGGACCCTTGCATTCCTCTCTTCTTTGTGTAATGTGAAGCTATGCACAGGAGTAAGCACTTTTACAGAATAACATTTGCACACCAAATGTCAGTGAAAACAGGCCTGCTGAAAGTGTAAATGCATTTGTTTAATATACTAAGCATATTTGATAACATATAATTAAAGTGTTAATATTATTTCAATATGAGAGCTCATGGGATTTGAAGTAGTTCCTTTCACTGAAACTTCTCATACAGTCTCTTGTCTCTCCAGAAGAGTTTCTCTTCAGGGGTTTTAGAGTATTTGAGAGGGTCTCACTTGATCTTGAAAAAATGTCCTGGTTTTTATTAGCATTAGAGCAGGATCTAGTGGCAAATTAATCAGAGCTATGATGGATCTATCCATATAGAGGAATGCTTTTTGGTTAACTGGGCCCTGAAATCTAATATAGTACATGGTGTAGGAACATTACAGAAAAATCCTGCATACACAGAATAGAAATCAGAATGAGAAATGAGTGAATTGTCTGCTCACAAGTCTCTGACTTCTTCTTTGCTTCTATCCACTAACTCTTCACCCTTCTAGACTACTCTTATTAAAGACTATTGTATACTTAAAAGGAAAGTGAAGGAAGCTCAATCTACAGGAGAAGCATCACCTTTCTGCCTCTCAGTGTGCCATGCCTCCCCTCTCTGAAGGGCATAAACTCTTGACCTGAGGACAGATGATGAGCAGCAACCTAAAAATAATTTGCTTCTGCTGGCTACTCAGCATCTGGCACCAATGAGGGGTAGCTGAAATGCTTTAGTTAATATCTCTTCCACATGTTTCCTGAATATTTTCCCAAAGCAGCTTAGCTCTGTGCAGTGAACTCTCATTTCCTAATGCCAGTGACTGAAAGTGTATACCAGGGGATAATTGCAAATCCATGTTACTTCATCCAGTCACATCATCTGTGCCCACTCCCTGTAAATCCTTGAGAATGACTGATGCAAAATGGTGACACAGGAGCATTGCATGATTCATAATGCATGTTAAGTAAAACTCAGGGTTGCAGGAAGAACAGACAATCCTTCTTTTAAAACAAGGCTTAGCTTTTTAGATAGTGAGTTTACACAAGTCTCTGGTCAGACGAGGCATTTTTAGAAAGCTGAATAAAAGGACAGGTTGTAATAAGGCTAGCTGACCCCCTCGGCTTTAATTTAGCAGCTGTGGGTAGAGTTGAAAACAACTGGATGAATAAAAAGTGACTTAATCTCCTGGATCTCTGGCACACTGCACACTCCAAAATTCCTGTTGTCATATCTTAACAGCTACTGTTCACTGTGAATGAGGGGTTGGAACTACTGGAATGATGTCTACCTGTACTTCTAACACACCTTCATTTGCTATACAGGATATATTTTGGCTGTTTCTCAGGCATTGAGAGATAGGTCAGAGATTTGTCTTGTGGATCTACAAAGCACCTAGTTTGGGGAAGAGCTTCTGGGCAGAACTACAACAACATAATTCTGGTTAGTGCTGAGACATAAGCAACAAAATCACATCCGTGCAGCCACTTTGGGGTGTGAAATCTCATTACTTTCCCCCCTTTTAACATGGAAGACATTTTGCATTCTGACTACCCCAACCTGTCTTTGCTCAAAACCTGCAAAAATTAAAGTATAAAACCACACAAATTCTTTGGGAGAGGAGAAAAAAAAGAGCCAACAAAGTCTGTTTTCAGATTAGTCTTGTGATAGTTCTGCTGGAATGGCTCCTCCTTGGACCACTGTACTAGTTATTCATGAACAATGAAAAGTAGACCAGGGGCTGCTGTTGCACCTGGCCTTGCTATTAACTTCTCTCTTGCTTTCCTAAATGTCAAATCTTTATGTTTGGGATATGGAGCTTTTCATCCTGGTGGGAGAGTACGAGAGAGGGCTGGGAAGAAATTAAATACTCTGTTTCCTGATAATGAAGGCAGGGACAGTTATGCTACAGTTGTACTTGAAAGCAATAATGCTGTGTGATCTTACTGTCCCAAACATCAAACAGAATAAAGACTTTTTTTTCATGATTAATCTTTCTTCCAAAAGCTTAAAAACTATTGTTAAAAGTGGATTTGTTTCTGAGTCAAAACTTCACAAACATTTGAGGTGAATGGAGAGGTTTGGCAGAGGAAGCTGAAGAGTGGGTGAGATATTCATGACTTGTATTAGTAGCTTCTGTTTCGTACAGATAAATGAGTATCAGACACTGATAAGCTGATAATTGACCTAATAATAGTTTCCAATGTTTACAATATATCCTTTGCAATTGTCTCCCCCATGCCTTTATTTTTTCCTAGGCTGAAATTTGTGAAACACTCCATGCTTCTTCACTGGATGAATTCACTCTCCCCTGGCAGACTGCAGTACTTAAAAACTTGCTTTTTTGGACACATTATCTGCACAGGGAAGAAAGTGACTCATGTCTATAAAATTAATACTGGCCAAGGAATGGGTTGTTTCAACTTGGGTTTTGGATTTCCTTCAGCACAGAAGCAAAGTCTTTATTCTGCTGCCTGTGAAAAGACTTCTGAGCTGTTCATGATATTCTTCACCTCAGTTTCACAATTTATAGATCTTAAAGGTGTTGTGGTGGGTTTTTTTTCCCTTTTGAGGTCTCTTTCTGTGTTAAAACACTTTGTTCAGCCTTGACTAGCATTGCTTTGTAAGAAGGTCTTTGGAGGTGCCTGGCTGCAAAGAGAGGGCATTTAGAGGAGCAAGAAGAAAAGGGAATGCCTTTAGCCTCCTCTCTTGCTGTCTTTTGTAGTTCAGGGTGGGCCAGCATATTGCAGTCCCAGGGAACTGTGTATGTCATATTCTGAACTAAGAGAGTGGAAATTCATGCAGTCATTGAGATTCTTAATTTTGTAACAGAGGTAAGGCTTTGCTAAGTCTACGTCAGTGGAAGCATGTCTCTTGTTTAAGAGACTACTACTTTCTGTGTTCTTGGTACAGCTGTACAGCTTGCTATCTCTATGAAGTAGTAGTGTACCAAATAGTCAGAAAGAGAAAGATTTCGTTACTCAAAGACAAAGTGAAAAAAAAAAATACATGTGCATATACATATATATACATGCACTAAACAAAAATCTATAGAATTGTATATTAATCAAATAAATGGCAGGTTATGTAAAAGCAAAAAAACTATTAGGGAAACAAAAGAAAAAATAGAAGAAGCAACTTCCATGAAAACAAAAGATTAAGAGCATAATTACCTGAGCAATAAAGTAAATTTTGAAAATTAGGTGACACATTACTAGGTGGATATTGGGAAAGGGAAGAAAAAATACCCCATTAAATATAACACTGTGTGCCTGTAAAAAAGAAGAATTTATTTTCACCTGGTGGAGACTCTTATATACCTTTACTATCTGAGAAGGATGATGGCAAATATCTATGGCAAATCTTTTAAAGCCAGTAAGCATTGTTAACTTGTACTAATATAGCATGGAAAAGTTGGCTAAAGAGATGACTGATGTCATCACGCATCAGTGTGATCAGTGACTGTGAAGATGCTTTGTCAGCACTGCTGCATTCTGATTTTTATATTAGTGCTGTTTTGTGTAGAAGTAGTGTTATAGGTCAAAATCAAGGTAAATGAAAAATCCTACAGCTCTTTGCAAATAAGGAGCCCTCGTAGATTAAGCGAGATATTGTCAAGGCAGACACAAGACTGAAACTAGTGGTTATTTTTAGCAACAGTCTAAGTTCATTACTGAGAAAATGTGGAGATAATACAGGAATCAGCAGACTGTTAAATTGGGGGATAGCAACAATGTGATAAGCATTTAGCATTCATGTAAATTTCCAATGATATTATATAATCCAGGGTCAAAGAAAGCTGGACACGACTGCAGAACATGGTCTTTGGACCTGGAGAGGTGCCTGTGCAGGGATTTTAGCAACAAGCCTCTGCAGAGAGTGGCAACTAAGGCTGTGCTGGGCTGTTCAAAACAACAGCACTAGAGAGACAGCTTCTCCTTCTGTGACAGTGCTGCTCAGCTTTGGCAGTCAACACAGAGGCTGTTTGGGAAACAGAAGGATGAGAAACTGAAGACAGCAGAATAGATGTGTACAAGTGGTCTGAAGGCTGAAGAATACACCCTGCAGGTGGATATAGAAGTGTCTGGGAGGTGGTTTGATTGAAATCTGTCTTCCTAGGAAACACAGGCTAGCTATAAAAAGGCACAGAGGAGGAAGGCAGCAGAGTGAATGCTAGCAGCTGATCCTGTACAAATTTCAAGGAGGAACAACTCATTAGTGAAGTACATAAGCCTTCAGGACAAGCTAGGAAGTGGATTTGCTGCCCTTTAAATTCTTCAAATCAAGATCCAGTGCCTTTTTTTTGGCAAGTTCATGAGTTTAGCACAGGGACAATTGGATGAAATTTATTCACATGTGATTTATTAGAAGGAACAACAAATAACCTACTAGTCCCTTTAGGCCTTAAATTATGTGAATAGACTATGTGGAATTTTCTTACTAGCTGGCAGCTGTGGAAGAGGAATGATCATATCTAATCATGTATTTTGAGAAGTCTTAACTCATTATTTCATATCACCTGAGATACTAATTTGAATAGTGAGTGAAAATGGAGTCCTATGCTGCTCCTGGTTCCAAATGTGATTTTTTGCCACCTTATTTTACATTGATTACAATAATGGACTGGTACAGCCAGATCTCTCTATGCATATTTTTTTAAGAATTCACAATTCACCATGATATTTCAAGTTTTAGGAAGCTGCTATTGTTTATTCTGTATGTTTGTATTCACTAGAGTAAAAAATACTTTGTAAACCAGCAACCAACTGGTATTATATCTTATAATTTCTGGCCTCAACTAGAAAAACAGTCAGCAGGACCAATTCTAAGACAGAGTGTATCAACTGTGACAGAAAAATATTATTGCAACTTACTATTTGGTGAGTTACTTTTTATGAATATATTGAGAACTGCAATGATTTATGGTGTTGGAGGCAATTAATCATAATGACAATGCAAGAAGAAAGGAAAGAAACTGCAAAGAAATTATATTTCTGCAGGTGGCTGAAACAAGTGGGCACTGAGGTCTATTGAGCAGGGCTTCTTCTTGAACACATCACTCCTGAACTCAGCTCTGGGGTTTTTGCATGGTAAATGTACCCTACTTTCCTACATTTTTTTTGAAAAATGCAACAAAAATTGCATGATTTAGAAGGGTTTCTTGGTGCATATACTTATAAGGACAGCTGAAGAATCACATTAATTATGTTAAACATTGACCTGAGTCTCGAAATTTCTGCATCTGATTTTATTTAAGTGCACTGCCATAACATTTAATCTATTCAAAGCTTGCACGACTTGTTTTTATAAATGTCTGTATGTATGCAGTACATACACACATACCTGCAAATAAAGATAAATATGCTCCAGCCAAAGAGGAAAAAATAATAAGAATCAAGTACCTATCAAAATGTACAGCATGGCAGTGGGGTTCTGTAGGTCATTTCTACATGTATGTGGAACTTACCTGCAGTGCTGTTGTGGATGTACATAAAGCCTGTAACCACTAAGGTGGGGTTTCCCTACATTATCTGGGGGGTGTTTGTGTGAACAGATATGAAATGGTCACCTGAAAGATTGACAACAGCAGTATAAAAATATGTTTTTCAAAAATGACAGGAATGTTTTGTGGTTTGATATTCTGGTATATTCCATGCTACTGATTCAAAGAAATGTGAACAAACAAGAACCCCTGTCATGGAAATACTTACCTAGCTAAAGTTAAAGGGTTTCTGAGATGCTTCCATGCTAATACAGTGGAATTCATAAGGGATTTTTTGAAGGTAATTGTCAAAACAGTAAAATAAATGTATATATGTGTGTCTTACATCTTCTATGGTGTAGCTTTATACACTATGTGTGGGCACTTCACTATGATATTGCATGGCAGAACTACACCTTCTATGTGAAATTTTTCTCTTTTCCATTTGGTTGTCTATACTAGAAATGTCAGGTCCCGGTTTATCTTTACTGTCCTTGGCAGCTTTTGCAGAAAATTTGCAAGATAACATCGCGCATACCCAAACCTTGTGATATACCTTTCTTATTATTCTCAAGGACTGACAAAAAGGGATGAAAAGATAGCTTCTCACTCAGTGAAGCCATATGTGTTTCCCATGCACAGAAATTACATCTAAGTCAGGGGCTTACGTAGGGTAGGGATGCAAGGTATGTCTGCAAACACTCCTCAGCACACCAAATAGACACAAAGACAGCTTTTGTCTAAGTGAATTTGATTATTAACACCACTGTGACCATTGTTGCATGTGCTACTGTGGAATAAATACATAGAGGATCTGAAGCAAGATTTGCCATAATTGCGCCACTGCAATCCAAGCCTGTGATTCTTAATGGGTTTCATTAAGATGTTGGTGTTTGCAGCAGTATTGGTTTGAGGCTGTGAAAAATAATCTGTGTGATCTTTCCAAGCAGTAAGAGGAATGCACAATCTGTATTTATGTTTGAGACTGTTTACAACTAAGCATGCTATAGTCTTTCTGTTGGGTGCTACCTACAGCACTGTGTTGATGGAGTGCTGCTATTGGGAGACCCTAGGTCCCCAAAATATTAAACACACAACATACACTTTCTTCTGGCAGTTTTAGGCATCTGGGTGTGTTTAAGGGCATGGCCCATATGCAATAGGCCATTGTTTGCACAGAGACTTGGGCACTGGTCTCTTTAGTGTTGCAATGCTTAATTGAATAATTCCTCTATTTAATTTTTTTAATTTACGTGCCATCCCATGGCTGAGACTTCAAAGGAGTGGGGAGGCTTAAGTCAGTGGGTGGTCAGGTTTCTGCTTGTTTATCCAATAACTTTCCAATAGAAAATGTAAAAAGCTTTCATAGGTACAAGGATTTCCTTCTTCACAGATGAACATGGAAGAATACCAATTCTAAATTTTTCTTTTGTCATTTCTGCCTCAATGAATCTTGACTCTTTTGTCTCATTGTTGCAGGGCTTCTGTACAGAGTTGGAAAGGTTTTTGTCTCAGTGCCAGGAGATGTGGGTTTGCAATCTGTTATGCACAAAAAAATTAACTAACCCTTCAAAAGTGAGCCACAGAATGCAGAACTGAGCAGACTCGTGTCTCTAGAGACAACTTGAGATAGTTAGAAATAGATAACTCTGTCTCTGAAAACTGCAGACTTTCTTGATTTACCCTGCATAAATTTTCTCAGTAAGTGGGTAAAATGGTACCTAGTGGCAGAATAATGAATTCACTATGGATCTTCAAAGTTTCAAGTGAGCACTGTGAAAACTAGGCTATTTTCTCTCAATCTGAGACAGGTTTTTAATGTAAGTATTCATGGGCCAAAGTAAAGCTCCTCAGTATCAACAACTTCATTAGTCTTTGAAATACAAACCTCTGGGCTCTACTCTTTTTTATATAGTTTCCTAAGATTTATTGAACAGTGTTGCAAGGTGAAAAATTTACCTGTGCATTCCTGAATACAGTAGCCATGTAATTAGGTAACTGAAACTTTGTAGCACATAGCATTTAGGGTAACTCCCTCATCTCTTAAGATTAAAGATCGAAATCTCTCCGATGGAAGCAATTTTTTAAGCCATCTATCTTTATGCTTACCTCAAAAAATGTTGAGAAAACACTGTGTTGTTTGGGGTTTTTTGTTTGTTTTGACCATTTGGCAGCTTCTCAGCTCTACCTGTCTTCCACAAGAGCTTTTAAATTTGAATTATTTCTGGTAATATACTCCAAGAATAACAAAACTCCTCAAGTTGTATACTTAACTAACTCTGTGAGAGTTCTGAGAGAGTAATTTTAAGCCAACTAACTGCTTGCTGAATCACTGGTTACCACCTTTTTCTTTATCAGACCAAATTTCTTCAAGCACATTAAATTATCCGTATTTTACAGTGATGCAGAGAAATTTCAGGGAAGCCTAGGACATCTTTCAGCTGATGGGACCCATACATGAAACATAGTCCAGAAATGGCTCCAAAGACCTTTCAGCATCAATCAAAAAGATAGATGAAGGGGAAGAGAGAAGCAGCACTACTTGCCCGCATATGTAGTCAAGATGCAAGTGACAGAAAAGAGAAAAAAATTATTTAATTTGTTTCAGATTTGTATGATTAATATGCTGTATTGAAAATAAAACTGGATTGCTTTGTGATGATCAAATAAGTAACAGAGGTAGGATGCTGAGTATTATGAACTTTACATAACAGCCACCTCTCATCACTCTTTTAAAACATGAGCCAATTTTTCTCCAGCACATCCCTGGATGAATAACTACACTGTTGTCTAACGGGTGGTAAGCTTGAAACACATAAGTGTAGGGAAGGAAAAAAAGCCCAAGATTGCATAGAAACTGTTTTCCTGCCTCCTGATACATTGTGGTTGACAACAGATCACATACCATCCCTTGCCTACAGCCTACAAAGAAAGTACTTTTTTAAAAAAGCCTCTATTATTACTTTTCAAGAAGATGAAAATGTCTATAGAAAAGCCAGTGTCATAGATGAAGACTGGACTGGCCAAAATACATGACGCATTATATGATTTAGATTTTATACTGTTCAGTCAGTCACATCTTTCTGTCTTCTCCTTTGAGAGATGTATTTTGAAATGGCTGTATTATGTTAAAAAATCTATGCCTTGCCTTAACGCTGAGTTTTATATCCCATCCTTTCATATGTGTGTGTGTGTGTGTCTGAGATTACTTTATTAACTTCCAAAAAAACATCCTTTAGGGGTTACACTAAATATTTTATTTTGCAATCAGTGAGAGGGCATTTCAGGTTATATCCAGTGATACTTATAATGTGGTTTTTGCTGGTCTAACATTTCACCTATTTGGCTCCCAAACAAGAATAATATTCTGGCAAAAGTAGACCACACCTATGTCACAAGGTGGACAATGAAGAAAGGAACTGCCTGGCTAAGACCTGGAACTGATGTGGAAAGCTTTTATGTAAGGTCTAGAGAGGGGATATACTTTGCTGGTATATGTCTCATTTCTTCTAAGAGAGTTTTCCAGGATAGTTTGGCTAGTAAATCTCCTCTAGGGTATGTAAGGACAGTAGTGCGGGCTCTGTACTTCTGTCTTAACTAAAAGCATACAGACAGCAGTTAGGGTTGCAAAGTGGTGTTGGTACAGTGCTGTGGTGCTGCCTTCAGCTCCATGAAAGCTGAAAGAATTTACTAATGGATAAGGACTGGATGTACTGAATATACAAGAATGATGGAAGGACAGAGAGAAGAGAAAAGTAACTCACTCTGACTATACTATTTCTGTTCATATGGAGATCATATATGGATTAAGAAAATCACAGAAAAAGTAAAATGAAGGATTATAGGGAATTTAAGACCAAGATAGAACTGTTGCATGGAAATTCAAGATTACTGTGCAGTTGATCCTTTGTATATGGGTTACACTAAATCCAGCTGCCAAGACACAACTTTAAGGATGCAGGTTGTCCCATTGACATGGCATGTTTGTGTAGCTTAAACCAAACATATTCCTAAGGTTTTGCCAAGCCACAACTTTACTAGGTGGTCTGTCCACCAAGAAAAACATGATTTTCCATCTTAGCAATTAAACTCTCACCTAGAAGGTGGCTATTGGGTGTTCAAATTCTGTTTAGTTTTACATGCACTGGCATTGTGTTGGCTTAGGTAGCTCCTGTCCTGTTCTTCTATCTACTTGTGCATTTGGTTTTTGTGTCTTTCCACCACAGCTTGCTGCTGCTTTAGTTGTGCAACCACAGCTGTTTGTGGAGCTGCCTGGGGGACTGAATCACTGAAGTGATCCAGGAGAAAAAATAGTGCTCTTTAATGAGAGCTTCTTCACACCTCTCTTTGGCATTTTTCCCTGTGAAGCCACCACATTAATGCCCATATAGGTCCTTAAAAGCCACAGAGAAAATGATAAATATTTTAAAAAATTATTTTAAGATTTAATTGGCAATAGAACTGAGACTCCTCAGAGAACTACGCCTACACTGCAGTACTTGTAATTATACTCCAAAGATGACAGCTATATCCTTCTACCTTGAGGATGAGTCTGACCCATTTCCTTTAACAGAGAGAAAGCTCTTCTGCCCTTCTTTCTTCGGATTTAAGAACAGAACAACTTGCACCCAAGAGGCATGGGCTTTTTTAGTTCTGTAGACTCAAGTTTTCCATGGCTTTTCTATCTTGCATTTCTTTTGCCTAAGCATAGAAGGCGCTCTTACACTGCCGTCTGCAGATGGGAAAGGCTGTTCTAGAGCAACACGCTGTTTGAACTGTTGTTTTTGGCCGAGTAAAGCAGGCAATGGTCCTGTCCCAGGACACAAGGCAGAGCTGATAACAAATAAGCAAACATATTAATCTGTATTTCTTCAAAGGTAAATACCTTTCTGTAAAAGTAAATAAAGTTATTTGCATTTAGGGAAAGAAAAAGTCCATTGAGAAATACCATTGTAAAAAGCTGGGAGTAGCTCTAAGCCATGATGTCTTCTCCATGTATGAAATCCTGCCAACCAATCTATGTTTATTTATAGGTTTTTCAGCTGTTCAAACTGGCTCCCTTGCACTGGTTTGAATCGTCTAAAATTGTTTTGATAGGCATATAAGAATGCAATGTAATATTTAGATAAATGCATGCATGCATATGTATACATGTACATATGCATGTATATCTGTGTATACACTGAAAAGAAGCTCTTCTTTACGCTCATGTTGAAAGCAGTGAAAAAATTAAAAGTGAGTTAGAACCAGGGGCACGAGCTGAATATATCTGGAGAGTGGAACATATCCATGAGCCAGATCAGACCAATGGAAGATGTACCTGGGGGTTAAATAAAACCATCAAGCANTCTTTCTCTTTCTCTTTTCTCTTCTTTCTCTTCTCACATTTGACCAATGACTCCCTCGTGCTCATGCAGATTCTCTTGGCAGATCTAGCTTATTTTCTTTTACTATTCCTTTTTCAATAAATTTTAACTCCTGGGTATGGAGAACTTATTGGACTCCACTTTTGCCCTCTCTTGCTGAAATTCTCCTTGCCCTTGCATGCCCTGAGCTAACTAGACATGTTTTGAAATGTATTAGTTTCCCAGATATTTTTTTCTCCCAAATCACTGAGAGTACCCAAAAGAGAAAGACAAGCATCCTTCTATGTGCAGAAATGGCATAAAAAGATCAGTGAGAGATTGTTTTATTCCTGGGCCATCATTTCTGAGACAATTCTAGGCCAGAGTCTGATCCCACCACCCGCAGTCCCTCAGCCCATTAACCCCCTATTTCCATTCTTCAAAAAGGAGCGTCTCTCTTTACTTTGTAAACTTAACCTCTGGTTTCTCTCAGGACTAGATGTGAAGGTAAGATTGTATCTCATATCCCATCCACATGGAGAAAAATCTGAACATCTGTGGGCCTTGGCACTGAGAGCGGCTATAAACAGAAGAGACATTCCTCACGCTGGTGAGCTATATCACTGCACACCATCAGAAGCTGGCAGGGAAGCAATGGAAAATGAGTTGTGTGTCATTCTGCCTTTCCATAGCTTGTCATTATGTCTTTTCGTCAGAGACATTAGGCAAGTTTAGCATTGCTCAGCTGGTGCTTGATAATAACAGGGGCATGTTCTGGTGTGCTGAACCTTTCTGGTTTGTTGTCCTTATTGTTTAGGAAACTAAGAATGTAATGCACAGACGAGCATCTTGGAACATATATGCATCTTTTTGGACCATCAAATCTTTTTACATGTATTTGGAACCTTTGAAAAGAAGGTGGAGAATAGGACAAAGAGCAATTGAATAACAGATCCAGAGAGAAGCTGCTTGTGAAATGAATACAGATCTACATAAATGAAGAGGGGAACAATATGAAAGAACAAAACAAAAAAATCTACCACAGAAAGACAGTGTTGTGGTTATGCTAATGAAAAGTATTGCAATTAGCTCTTAGTCTTTTGATAAGATATTAAACCAAATCAAAATGGACCTCTCTCCTTCAGCACTACTGAAGTGAGGCAGTTTTTTTGTACAGTGAAATTTTTTCAGTAGTACAGAGTGAGGAAATGATAAACATAGCTACAATCTCTTGCACTGGAACAAAGCTATGGAGTAAAACAGGAAGTGAAATCTCAGCATACCTGAGGGGGAAAAAAAGTGTTTTAAATATTAGGATCTTGTGTGTTATCTAATAATTTCAGATCTTTCAATTTCATCTTCCCAAAATGTGGGATGAAGATACACTTTCTTATGAAGCAGGAAACCCAAACAGATTCATAGTTGTTCATATGACTCCAGGAGCTGGTGTTATCACAGAGAAAGTATATCATGGGATTCATAACAGCATTTGCAAAGCTTGGTCACACTGGGTCATGTGAAGTTGTGATCTTGTCACACAACACAGATCAGTGGCTGTTGAGTGCAGAGGAAGCTGCCTGTCTGTCTGAATCATCAACTTTTTATTATAGTAAAAGGTTTTTAAAAGCTTACAGTGGAATATAAAGAAACATAATGATTAGATCAGCCTTTTTTCCTAAGAATATGCATTTGTACCATATGCTTAACTTAATCTAATTCCAACAATGCTTCAAAGATATATTCATTTTGCTTAATTGTCCATAAAATATACATTCAATTTGAGATGTTGATTTTTCTTGTGCGTCATGTTTTTTGGCATTATTGTAAAGACCAGGAAGAAAATTCTTGAAAGGCATAAGTGATAGCTAAGAACGTCACTATCAATGTTAAACTTGTGAAAATTAGGCATGTAATTGCCATTTAGGTTTTTGGGAATTCTGCGGAGATTGTAAAGTGTGCAGTAGTTTCTGGCAGATATCAGGTCACCCTCACTCATTGTTATTTTGATTTGTTGCACCCCATCTTCCAGCCTAAAGAGGAGTTTAAACAGTGTATGTTCTTTGGATGTCTTTATAAATAGCAAAATGCAGCAAGGTAGCACAGAAACGATTGTGATGTAAATCACAACCCCCGCAACAATTGTTAGCAGGGTGTACTGTAGAATTGATTGTGTTGAACTTAACTTGCTGTCAAAGGAGATGTCTGCATACTCCTGCCTGACAGATGCAGATGGACCCTGAATTATAATGCAGTAATATGGAGGAGGCTGGGGCCTCTGGAGACAGACATTATTGTCTTTCAACAACCTCCTACCAAAATGTTCTGAATTTACAAATAGTTCTCTGCTACTACGTATTTGTAACTGGAAAAGGTGATCTGTACAAGTGCTGCACTCCTATTCCTTTGGATTTCATAAAACACAAAGTCCTAATATTCATCTGAGATCCTGGATTTATTTATCTTCTTCTGGCTTTCTTGGAGGGAAAATTCTTTCCCAGTGCTTTGGGGATATAAACAGTTTTCTTTCTGGCTCTATTTCAGCAACTGACTCTGTGCTCAACAGCTGATTTGCTTCTTCCTCCAATGTCTTGTGCATGTTCATCACATGATGTCGCTGGCTTGTTTTTCTTGCTGTGTCTCCTGTTGAAGTAAATGCCTAAAAAATTGTTGTACTAAGGAGCTTTGACACTGCTAGACCAGAAAAATAAAAACTGACATCCAGCTAAGAGGTACCTTTTATTTTCTCCATATTCAGTGGCTGGCAAGGATGCTGTCCACTGTGAGGCTTCATGTGCTTGGAACTGGAAGGGTACAAGAAATTTTTCACCCTTCAGCTGTGTGTCTGTCCATGTTCTTTGCAAAGGATGGGACAATGAATAGGACCCAGTGTCTTTTCCATGTAAGGAACAGTTGAAAATCTTTGGGCCTCCCAGGAAACAAAAGCTGAGTTTGGTTGAGGCAAATGCCTGCATCACTAGCTCAAAGAGGAGACACTTGGCTCCAGACAGGCGGCACAGGTTGAAGTGACTAAAACATCCTGAAGTGCAATGGGAAGTTCTGCCCAGCAGCGGGGAGGCAATGGAAGCTGTGGGTGACCTATAAACAGGATGAGGGAGCAGCAGCAGCAAAGTGCAGAGACAGTCGCTGGCGCTACGCTGACAGGCAGACACATAAACAAAGGGAGGGAGGAAGCTCTGTTTATATCTGGAAAAGAGACCCCAAACTATAGGATGCAAATGATGGACATACATGGCTATAAATAGCTACAAAGCATAACAGGACTTAAAAGATTTAGTTGTGACATAAAGGCTTCATGCAGAATGGACTACGTAAACTCACTACTTTTTTATTTAAGTTTATTTTTTTTCCTTCTCACATATTTAATATTACCAATCATGCTTAACTGGGCTTTTTAAACAGGGAGGAGAAAATTCACATAAATCAAATAATAACATTGTGTTCTTTTGTAGAAATGAAGCAGCTAAAAATAGTTGGGAAGCTGCCAGACTTTTCAGTCAATTGTCTAAGAGACCCAGTCAGCAATAGTTTTGAGTATGAAATATTGTTTTATTAGATCAGTAATACTACTTTGGAAGCCAAAGGGTAAGAACGACATAGCAATATCTTGTTGAGTTTTTAATTGTGTTCTCAGGGTTTGGGGATATTAATCAGAAGGCTAGTCAGAGTGTCATGCCCCATACATTATTCTGCCAGAGGAAATGTGTATGGGAAACAATCTGTACGCAACCACTTCAAGACTCAGATGAGTATTTGCCCTTCTACCTACTACTTAGGTGGTTAGGTGGCTTCATGCAGCTTTTGTTGGACTAGCAGATTCAGTTCAGTGGGTTTTTGTGCCAGGTGCGGCAGTTAAGAAGGTTTTGAACAATAACAGGTAGAGATAATTTTATTACAAAATGTTTTTCTGCTGAACTTGAAGTGGTGATGTAATGTTGACAAAGTAGGTACACTTAAAACATTTGTGGAAGTGGTCATTTGTTTCTTAGTGGAATTATTTGTGCTAGAAAAGAAGAATTGTATTTTAAAAACAAACAGTTACTTAGAATAAGATGCCTGCTGGCACTTTTTTACCAGAAAATGGTTCTGTGATCTTTGAGGATTTTGTCTAGAGGTCCTGCTATGGGCTATTATGCTTGTAGGTTTTAACTTGCTGTTTTCATTTGTAACGCTCAAACTACTTCACAATGGCCTTTCTGGCCTTTCTAAAAAACTAATGAGTATTATTTTTTGTACACACAACACAAAAAACCTGTGTTTAATAGTTTCTGGTATTGTGTGCAGACTTGAATACACAAAGAACAAGTGAAGTTTGTCTCTAAAAGTCAAAGGAAGGTAAACCTTTTATGCCCTCAAGCCACCTGCCCTAATAGATATTGCATAACAACTCCAGTTTCATTCAGGGTGGCACTGTAATTTCCAACTTGACTGTCAGACTCATTTCTTTCACAGCAGGGCATGCTGTGCTTTCTGCACTGTGCAACTTTCACAACTGAGTTTCTTTACTAAGATTCAGAGAGAAAATGTCAGAACCTCTGAAGCAATGTGCTTGTCCATCCTACAAATGGCCTTAGCCTGCCAGTTCTTTCTCTCATAGTTTCAGGGTCAGGCTAGGAAGAAGCAAGGCTTTCACTGCCAGATCTCTACAGGAGCTGTTTATACCCCAAAAATTAATGTTAAGTTAATGTTCTTTCTTTACCACTGTCTTGTCTCTGACTGAAGGGGAGTTTTTTGCCTTGTCCTATTCACAGTCACTGTTGTGTAAGTCTGCTGCATGTTTGTGCTCAAGTGCTATATTCCTTATGACATTCTAGGGATCAAGCCTTAGGCTGGGAAGTGGGAGACCACTGCCACGAGCAGCAGCATTCCCTACTACCCAAAGTTTATCAAAGACACGAACTGGCAGGTGACTGTGAAGTGCTGGAACTTTTCAGGGTAGGGCAGACTTTTGGGACTTCTTGACCCAACTCAGTGGCCAAGTTCTTTTCTGAGGAGTTCACCTGGTGCTGAGCATCTCTGAATGGCTCTGCCATGTTTCTAAGTTGTCTACTTGAATAAACCCATGTTTGGAGGACTAGGCTGACCACTGCCAATAAAATAAATTCTGATGCTCTGCTACTGAAAGGAACAATGCCCTTGCAATGCACATGTAACCTGTGGCATTTTCAACATACTTAGAACTAATTTAAATTCCCTCTTTGTCATTGAGTTTATTGCCTTAAGCTGTCTTAGAAAGTTAAAAATATGAGAAAAGAGAAAGCGCAAAGAGAATGCTCTGAAAATTAATTTAAATTTTCTCTTCTGTTTTCCTCAGATGGAGGAATTGGTGGTTACATGCTGCACTGCTTGGTAGATACGTGTCTGGCTATAGTAGGTTGAAAGGAAATCAAGGGTGGTGCTGCTAACATTCCACCCTCAGCTCCCTATTCACCTCTCATCATCCACCCTTGCATTTGAACTCAATCGTTTTACCCACCCACCTAGTTTCCATGTGAAATTGTGCTAATAGATGTCTCTCCCACAATATGCAGGGAGACTTGAGCTGTTTTTGTAATCTGCAACTTTCTTTTGAATTTCAAGTGTTTCCAACTTGCAAAATCCTGATTTGGGTCAACATCTGGACTCCATCCATATGTGTGTAATTCAAGGATCATAGCACATAGAAGTAAGTGGTTGATCATTAAAACTTCTTTGTGGTTCAGGGACATTAGATACTGGGATTTTGGTATAATTCTGTGTCTAGCAGGAAGGAAAGGGCCAGAAAGGGAACTGATAATTATTTGAATGGAGTAGAACCTTGGGCAATTGTGCTCTGCGTGCCCTGCAAGCTCTGCACAGTCATTAACACTGATGAAGCCTTAGAGACGTGTGGTGCCAGATAGAGGTCAGTCCTTCCAGGAACACTTGCCATATTTTTATGTCCTCTCATCTCCTACCTGTGTCTTGGCAGAACTAGAGCAACACAGTGGAACATCAGACTTTACACACCTTATCTACATTACCCTCTTCCGACCTTTACTTTCCCTTCTCAGTCCAAGCTTCCCTTTATCTTTGTTTTGTCTTCTCCTTTTAGTTTCCCTCCTTCTCCTTCACTCCTTGGCTCTATTGGAAATCTCCCTCATGCCAGGAGAGGCCAAAACGAAACTAGTATCAACAGGGCATCCTGCAGGAAATAAGCACCAGGTTGCATTGTGAACTTTTATAGTACTTGCAACATGGCCTGTTTTTACAATCAACTGTTGAGAGAAGATGTTCCAGAGGATGTGTTCGGCAGCAGATCAGGGCATAGCAGCCAGGTGGGATTCCTGGTGCAGACCTGGCCAAGGCTCCCTGCCTAGGGAAAGATAAACAAGTTTTATTCTGGGCCACAGAGGAGTCTTCAATTCTGACTGAATGTTTCCTTTTGTCAGGGCCTCACTTAAATGTGTAGGAGAGGAGCTAGGCAGAGGTGACAGCATTGGTATATTCATATCAGTGGTCAGAGCAAGCCTGGCTGCATAGGGACAGCAGGGACTGGCCTTAATTTCTTTCCTCTGTCTACTGTGAACTTGCATTTTACTTTGCTTGCACTGTCAGAGGCTGTCCCAGCTCCTAGGTTGTAGGTTTGTTTTCTCTCTCTTTCTGGTCTAATAATTATTCAACTGGTCTATGCAAAGTGGAATTTCCTCAGGCAGAGCTGCCCTTCTGTGTCTGTTTAGAGTTCACTGAACATATGCTGTCTTAGGTATATTCAGGCTGAGCAAAAACCCTAAATTTGTGTATCAAGGGCCTCAGCTACTGGCAGGTAGTAGGACAAGAACACTTGTGGGTTCACTTTGAAAACGCCTGTTTGTTTTTTGCCCTATTACTACAACTCAGAGTGCCAGAGGATTGTAGAGACACAAGTAGTCTTGGCCTTGCTTTGATTTATATATATTGGGAAAATTTAAGTTTTGAGGTCTGGCAAGTAGCTGGAAGAAGCACTGGGGACTCAGATGTCTCCAAGCCCAGGGATGGAGTCTTGAGTAGACAAGACAACAGACAGGCTCTATTGTATTTTCAGTGCAGGGTGAAAGAAATGTCACATGCTTCATCCCTTCACATTAACACAGGAAAACCCTCTCACTAAACTGCACATCCTCCTATTTCTGAAGCAAAGCAGAAGAATATGAGAGAAGAGAAACAATGGAAACTGCAAAAAATGAATAAATTTTATTCTGATACAAGGCCTAGACTTCAGAAGTGTTTATTCCATCTTTAAACCCTTCAGCTCTCATCATGACCCTCTCCTATTTTTTTACCTAGCAGAGCCCAGCTGTATGGAGTAACAAAGAACAGCAACCTGCACACATAGAAATTCATCAAGTCCTGTCACACATCAGCTCTTTCTGAGAATTGCCTGGTAATGTTTAATTGTCAAAAAACTCTGGAATGCAAAAGCATTAACTTAAATGCAGTTTCTTATTCTGTCACTGAAACTTGGACAAGTGTTTAATGTTCATAGCCACAAGAGGTTTTTTCTGTCACAGGAAACATTTAAAACATGACAAATAATAAATGAAAGATTGTGACAGAAAAAACCAAGAAAACAAAATGAAAGAAGCAAACACATACATTTAGGAACTGTCAGACTGTTCCTTGAAGTTTTGGTTAGAACTTTAGTCTCCACATTAACAAAGTTATTGTTCAAAATTTGCTTGCCATTTCTTTCTAGAAAAGTGTGAAGTGTTCATGATCCTCCTGGCTCATGTATATTATGAACTTGGTATGTCCTTCTGTAAGAGTAAGCTTTCCTCAAAAACATATTTTTCATTGCTTGCTGTAAATATAATGTTGTTGGACAGTCTCCTCAGACATAAAAACCTGCTCTTATAATGTATGTTGAAACTATTAGGATAGAATAAGAAACCAGATGGCTTTTTTTTCTCAGAATAGTTGAAGCTGAATTGAGGCGATTGTTTTTGCTGTTAGTCTCATTTTGCCAGAAACTTTGTGCCTCCTGACTCAAAAATTATGAAAGACATCTAAAAATCTCTAGCAAGTGGCACTTCACAACTTCCAAATCTCCTGACCTGGGAGATTTTCTGTAGTGACCAAAGTAGTAGATGGACATCACTGACTGCAGCAAATCTAACATCAGTCACTTTATGCCAACTCAGTTACTTTATATAACTGAGCTAAAAAATTCACAACTAATTGGCTGCAACATTCTCTCTCCTTTGGCCACAATGACATGATTTCTTTTTAAATATGACATGCACATTTTGCTATGCAACAGCAGAAAATTGTACTCTGTCATTGTGATTATCTGTTGTCTGGCTTCTTTCATGTGCGGTAGTTTTTATCCACAGTCTATTGTCTATTCTCAAAAGCCAAAGATAAAACCACAGTGATTGTGTTAGACATGTGTTGCTGCACAGAAGGCCAGCAGTATCCTGAGCTGTGTTAGGAGGAGTGTTGCCAGCACAGCGAGGGAGGTGATCCTGCCACTCTACTCACCACTGGCTGGCCCCTACTTGGAGTGCTGGATCCAGTTCTGGGGTCCCCAGTTTAGAAAAGACATTGACACACGTGAGAGAGTCCAGTGAAGGGCTACAAAGATAACTGAGGAATGTGAGCATCTCTGCTGTGAGGAAAGGCCAGGAGACTAGGGACTGCTCATCCTGGAGAAGAGCAAGCTCGATGGGTCCTTAATACAATATAGCTCAGTATATATTAATACCCAAAGGAGGATGTAAAGAGGATATAGCCAGGCCCTTTTTGGTGGTGACCAGTGACAACAAGAAGCAATGGGCAGAAACTGAAATACTGGAGATGTCATCTGAACATCAGGAAACATTTTTCTGCTGTGAAGAAGGCTGAGCACAGGCATGTATTGGCCAGAGATATTGTAAAGTCTCCATCCTTGAAAACATTCAAAAGCCATTTGGACACGATGTAACTGACTCTAGAAGACCCTGCTCGAGCAGAGGGTTTGGACCAGATGACCTCCAGAGGTCCTTTCCAACCTCAGCCATTCTGTGTTAGGGAGCCAATGAAGGGACAGAAACTGCATTTTGTGTCTTCAGTGAGATATGCAAGCATATATTAGGTAAGGATTAAATAAATAACTGAATTTGTCAACTGTCTGCATCAATACATGGGTACTAAGTTTAAAAAAATATCTTTTCTTTTCTTTTCTTTTCTTTTCTTTTCTTTTCTTTTCTTTTCTTTTCTTTTCTTTTCTTTTCTTTTCTTTTCTTTTCTTTTCTTTTCTTTTCTTTTCTTTTCTTTTTTCTTTTCTTTTTTCTTTTCTTTTTTCTTTTTCTTCCTCTCTTCCTTCCTCTCATTTCTCTTCCACCTCACTCCCTTTCTGTCTTCCTCTCTGTCTCACTCTTCCTCTTTTACATAGAGGAAACTTCCTGAAAAGTTTCCTGACACTCCATCAAAAAATCACAGGAGAATCCACTTGTCTTCTTTTCCTTGTTTCACTGTGACCTGATATTTATCTCCTATCAGACTGTTGTACTGTCCCATGGAGACCACAGTTAACTTTGGCAGACTCGGATCAATGACTCAGTCTGCCCTGGCCCCAAATCAGAATAGAAAGAGGAATGTCAGGCCTCTAAATTAGAAATGATAAAATGATGAAAATGAAAAAGGGAAAAGAATTAAAAATATTTATTTTGGGTAGGAGTCAGAGAAGCCTCTGACCTTGACCTCTTTGCTTACTGGAGAGGACACTGTACTCAACCCAATTATGAGATACAGCTGAAGTGCAATGTAAAAGTGATTCCAAATATCTGTTGCCAGGAAGCAGATGACACACTAAATTGCTCAGTAGATTGAGTACTTAATTCAGTGATTTCCTGCTGCAAGGGTTGCCAGTATACAGCCATTTTGTCTTTTTTGGCAAGGCAGCTGCTTTTGGACGACTGTCTCCAGTAGTCTTTCCTACGCTTCCTGTTGTAGGAAGGCCTGTTTCCTGCCGTGAGATTCCTGATTAGGCTCTGCACTATTTTTGTCTGCAAACTGCCTGTGTAGCAGGTTGCTTCTCTGCATTTGATATTGATTTGTGGGAAGTGAAGCAAGATCACAGTCTGGCCACAATAGAGCATCCAAATCCTTTGAGAAATCTAAAAAAAATGCTGTTGCTGAACTGAAAAGAACTGATGCTTAATGTAGCATTCAGAGGTACAATGGAGATCCAAGTATTTATTTTTGTATTGGAGTTTCACTCTGTTTGTTTCTCTGGGTATTGGAAACCAGGGCCTATAAGCTTCACATTGTCTTTTTCAAAGCGTCTGGAAAAGTTAGTTTTCCTCCCCTAATGTTCAGAAGATCTCTTGGTCCAGGTTCTCTGTAGGAATGAAGATGTTTTCCATCTCCTACTCAGTATATTGTAGGCTTAAATTTTTATTTCTGCTGAGGGGGGCGGGGAGGGAAGAGGGAGGAATAAAGTCCTGACATAATTGAGCAGTTTTTGCAGCTATATGATTCACTTCTCTTGATATGGGAGTGTCTGCTCAGTGTCAGGCATTAAAAAGGAATAAAAAACCTTTTATCCCTCTCCTTAAGACACAATACTGAGGTCCTATTCTAGGTCTGAATAATCTATGAGATAGTATTGCTCAAGTCTCTGAGATATTTTTACTACATAGTTACAAATGGCAAGAAATAAAAAAAGGCTTTGTCCTGACTGCTAATGGTAACATGAACATATGAGGGGAATTGTAATACCAAAAATAATTTACTTTGAAATATTGTTTCATTCATACATTTTGTTAATATACTTTAGTCCCCCCATATTGGAAAGTTTCGTACATGGCTGGCCACAGGTACCCAATTGCTGCAGCTGACTGTAGGATAAGGGCTCTTGATTTCATGGGCAGAGAGAAATCAGTTCAAGAGGGATTTTTATTTCTTTTATGAACTGCTTTTCAGTTCAGATCCTTCTTCTCTATGCAGTCATGCATACCTGCTGCTTGCTCTTAACCTCATGTTTTCCATATTTTGGTGTGGGGACATAGATGTTGACTTCATGACACTGGAGTTCATGCTGACTTGGCTTTACAATGTAGGAAAGCAAGATACTCTGCCCTCAGTTGCAGCACAGGGCATTCTTTCTCTAGGTTTCTTCCTTCTTCCAACCATTCACTTTTGTTTTTTGTTTGTTTGATAGAATCATAGAATTTTTAAGGTTGGAAAAGACCTTCAAGGTCACTGGGTCCAGCCTTTGACCAAACACCACCATGCTAACCAAAGCATTGCAATAAGTGCCACGTCCACTCATTTCTTGAACACCTCCAGGGGTGGTGACTCCACCACCTCTCTGGACAGCTTGTTCCAATGCTTAACCACCCTTTCATCACCCTTTCATCTTCCTGATGTCCAGTCTGAAACTCCCCTGGAAGAGCTTAATACAATTTCCCCATCTTGTCACTGGTTGCCTGGCAGAAGAGGCCCACCCAACCTGGCTACTATCTCCTTTCAGGCAGTTGTACAGATTATTCGGATCCCTCTGAGCCTCCTTTTTTTCCAGGATAAACACCCCAGCTCCCTCAACTGCTCCTCATACGGCATATTCCCTTGACCCTTCCCCAGTTCTGTTGCCCTTCTCTGGACTCACTCCAGCATCCCAATGTCTTTCTTGTTGTGAGGGGCCCACCTGGATGCAGGATTTGAGATGTGGCCTCACCTGGGCCTAGTACAGGGGGACAAATCCCTGCCCTGCTCCTGCTGGCCACCCTATTGCTGTTACAGGCCAAGAGGCTGTTGGCTTCCTGGGCACAGCTGGCACATGTTCAGCTGCTGTTTACCAGCACTCCCAGGTCCTTTTCCAAGGGGCAGCTTTCCAGCCGCTCTTCCGGCAGCCTGTAGTGCTGCACTGGCTTGTTGTGACCCAAGTGCAGGACCTGGCACTTGGCCTTAGCCCATTGGTCCAGCCTGTCCAGGTCCCTCTGAGCAGCCTTCCTGCTCTCCAGCAGATCAATGCTCCTGACAAACTTAGTGCTGTCTTCTAACTTCTGAGGGTGTCCTCCATCCCCTTGTCCAAATAATGATTAAGATATTAAACAGGCCGGCCCCAATACTGTTTCTCATTATTATCTTTTCATCCTCTTATTGAGAACTCCAGTCTCTTTTTCCTTTGCCATACTTCATCTTCCTTCACTTTCCAGCTCAGATGATGGGAAAATACAATTCTTTTCCGGGTGCAAATTACATGAAAGATTTTTTAATTTTCTTCAAAAAAATATGAGGAAATTAACCTTAACGGTCCTTATCTGATATTTTAATAAATGAGAGGCTTAAGCAGAGGCCAGGAAATCTGAAGTTAATTTAAGACTGATCTGGACTGTTGTGGCTGTGGGAAATTGATGCTGTTCTCTGGCCCTGGTGGAACCCTGCCTTAATCTTAGCTTTCCTGGAGCCTTTATTATGTTGTCTGCAGCATTGACCTAGACAGTTTTATTGTTTAAATATAAATATTAGCCCTTGCACACCTATATTACTCCAACTTACTTTTGCCACGAAAGGATTAGGTTGTATTTCAGCAGGGTCTAGTGTAGTCATAGCATGAGAGTCCCTGTGGTGGTGTCAGGAGCACACAGACACAAACATAGCATGCACATTCAGTGATTTGTACTAACTGCTGAGCTGCAGCCTTGTGGGTTTTCTCCACAAGTCCAAGCCTGTTTCTGCTCCTGCCTTTGCAGCTGCCTGAGGGCAGCATGACCTGGACTGCTAACAGCAGATGTTCTCAGCTTGTCTGTGATAGTCTTTTAGTGAAAAAATGTTGTCTTTGTAACGTAAATGAAATCCTTATACATTAGAGGATCTGAGTGTATAATCTTCTAGGATGAGGGTCCTTGAAAAAAGAGCTAAAAAATATATGCAGTAAATTACTCCAGGGAGTCAAAAGGTAAACAGCAACCTTCCTTGCCCTGTGTTGTAGCTATGAGCCCAATATACTTTATATGAAGAATACAATAAGGCCTCTGCATTTTTTCTGGTATTTGGAAGAACAGACTCCAAAAAGGGATCTAAGCTGTAAACTCTCAGATCAGCTACAGAAGTCATCAAGCTTCCAATTTGACAAATTTGAAACAACTTTCCTATTTTTCTGCTCTGCTGTTCTAAAGTTCTGCTTTAATGTCAACATTGCTGATGCAAAGGAGGTTGAGCATAAAGCATCCTTTTTGCTATGTTGCTAGTTTCTTGGATAGTCAGTATTTGTTATTGAGTGGTCACCAGATTCCCACCTGCCTTCTTGTTGTATCGCTCACTCCCTGAATCATATCCCCTTGCCAGCTGCGCTTTGTTGTTGGTCAGAAATCCTGTAAGGTCTTTGTCCTTTCTCCACCATTGACTCCAAAGGGACAGTCCTCCATAGGCTTGGGAAATATGGGCATTGCTGTTGAGGGAGAGCAGCTGTCAGGAAATTTAGGACATGTGTTTTTTTGAGTTACCAATGTGCTGTCAGCACATATGCATCAGGGTATATGTTATACCAGCAGGAGCTGTGTATTGTCCACCTAACCCATCGTATACTGTGTGAAGAAGACCTGTATGAGATTACTGGCAGTAGCACAGACGTTTCTCTTTTAAACTGAACAACTGTCAGGGAGTTCAAAGGACTTCAGCAAAATCATTGGTATACAAAACCAGAATGAGACAAAACCGGGAGAAACAAAAACAACAAAAGATTGAAGGGCCATGTTTACTTATCTGGCTTGGGAAAGGTGTATTATGAAGAAGGCAATTATTCTTACTTGCCAGAGAGGAAGAAGGTAACAGGGTAAAATTGCTGAAATGACTTAGTGAATTTGTGAGAGCAAAAATACAGCCTCCTGAGTCAGCTGAGTGCTCTTGCTTGGGAGTACAGTCCTATACTAAGCAGCAATCAATATTGTCTCTTTGTTACCTTCGTGTGCCTGTCTAATCTCTGCTGCTATCTTGGGTTTGGCTTCCATTTCCCCTCCTATCCGTCTCTATTAACGTCACCAGCATCCAGTTGCAGCTATGTAAATGTTAGCTCTAGCAACAGTGTGCTGGTAAGAGTAAACTACAAACTACCTGCTACTCAGCCAAGGCTGGCTCTGCAGAAAATGCTAATCAGAAACATTTTAGGAATCATGGATTTGATCCCCTGGTTCAGGAAAATGAATCAGTGGCTGCCTCCTAAGTGACCCGTGACAAGACAGTCTGATAGGTGTCATCTCTTCACCTAAACTTTGACCTTTCATCTGAAAATAGTTGTAGAGTTAAGTGAGGTCAGTGTGACAGTGCAACCACAGGGATTTCCACTTTTTTTTAAAATGCTAGGCTCAAAGTTTCTGCCTTTTTCTCCACATGCCCTTTAGGACCACCAGTCTTGGATCTCCTGCAGATTTTTGTCTCCCTCCTGTTGCCTTCCTCCCTCTATACCCTGTGTTGGCTGAAAACTCAGAGCTACTCTGTCACTTGACCTTATTATTTTGCCACAGCCCAGTCCTGATCTCTTGAAAAACAGAACATGACATTTGTGCTCTGTTTTTGATATTGGTCACTGCTACAGCCAAAGTATGTCTCACTTTGGGTGTGAACTTGTAGCACTGTGGCTACTTGGCACTGATTATCCTGGTAGAAATATATGCCATAGATATGAAATAGTTGATTCTATTCACTTAGGAGCTTTCACTTAGGAGACATTTTGTGCACAGCTGTGCTTGAGGAAGAACTTGTGCACATGCTGGTGTTTTGGAGAAGCAAACAAGCAAAGCAATTGCAGCTGGTGAATTGATTGACATGGCTAAACAGGTAGGCATTTCTGTTTTCAATAACAAAATCCTGCACAATGTAAAGACAGAGTAAACTGATTTTCTATGCTTCTGAGCAGAAATGACAACTGTATCTTTTCTGCTTCAGAGAAAAACATTTTCTGTGGATCTCCAGAGGAAGCATTTATACTGGAGTTACGAAACTTCTACTACTTAACAGTGACTTCTGGGCTTAAATTTTATAACCTCTGTGTTTTATGTCACTCCAATATCTAGCCAAAACAAGTTTAAAAAATTCTAGTATTTGTAACAAAATTAATAAAAACTATAATTTCTTCCATAAAAAAAGGCAAAAAAAAAAAACCAAACAAAAAAACCAACCAAACAAAAAAACCCAAACCAAACCCAAAACCAAAAAACCAAAAACCAAAACCACCCAAACAACTTTATCAATATTTTAAAGAATAAATGCAAAACCAGAACAAATCTTTTTATGAAAGTGCAAACCATGTTGTGTTAATCAGTATTTTCTGCTTGCTGCCTTTGCAGACTTGGTACCTGCCAATATCTCAAGCTTTGCTTACATACACACTCTTATTCTTTCTCATTAACGTCACTAAGGTCTACTTGAATTCCTTGCAAGCAGAAAGACAAAGTGCCAGTGTGCAGTGAGTGCAAAGAGTACTTGTCACCATGGCTAAGTGTTAACGTAAATCAGCACAGTTAATATGTAAGCTTATCTGATGGCTTCAGATGTGAATGGTCCTAGCTGGAAATACTGCTGCAGATCAGCTTGCCCAATTCTTGCATATTGACAAAACACAGAGGAAACAAAGAGTTTTCCCACTTGATGCTATTTCTTTCTTTTTTTTTTTTTTCCAATGAAAGGTCAGATACAACCTACCTTGTTTTCTCTTTTCCTAGCCTTCAGAGGCTGAGGAGCTCTGGCAGTCACAGCAGAACAGGCATTTCTTTAGGAAAAGTAGAAGAATTTTTCCTGGATTTTAATGGGTTGCCAAAAGACAGCAGAGCAACCTGGACTGTATGCATGCATACTGGTAAATGGTGTGAGAGAGTTTATTTTTCTGTGCAGCCCACTGGGCTTGGAGAGTGGGGACATTAGTTCCAAGAACTGACTTTAAGGGAATTGTATCACCCCTGATCAAAATGTGATGTGTTTCCTACTGACCTCAATGTACTTCAGCAACCTAAAGGTAATTTACATACATTTGAATGTATTTTATGTAATTATAAAGATGTCAGAACCTCAATTTCACTTTTTCCTCAAGAAAAAACATTTTTTTACAGCAGAAATCACAGGTTCTTCAAATGTAGGTTTCTGTTCTGGTGCCATAATTCATATTTAGGAACCTCCATTATTAATGAAGCTGGTCAAGGATCCAGTGCTAGGAGGCAGGGGAGGGAGGAAACAAGGCTGGCTACAGGCAGCACTGAAGTAGGGCAGTGAATGCTGCAGGGGCAGCAGCAGTGCCTGATAAACATTTTACTATTAATATGGGCCACAACAAACACATGGGTACACAGGACAGGTTAGGAACATGCCAACACTCTTCAACTCTGGCTTAAACAGATAGGAAAAGGGTTTGGGAAGGCCATCTTCAGGTGGGTGAGGAGACCTGGCAGATCCAGGGCTGCTGACATCAAGCTGTCTGCCAGGGAGGAGGGTCAGCAGGGAGCTAGGAGAGGAGATTGCCACACTGGCCACTGCTCTAGTAGCTCTGGAGAGGATGCACTGTCCTTGTTTATCACTGCTAGGTAATGTATTATCACAGGTTTGCTGGTTTACACTGATATGTATTTAATCAAGTCAAAGCATAATTTCAATGCATTTATACATCTTCTTTTTCTCTTGTTCCTCCCAGCCCTGTAAAAAGTTGCACAAAGTTTAGAGATCAACATAATGAGTAGTGCAGGAAGATGTTAGGTCCACTGTGAGCTAATGTTGCTGAGTTTTTTAGAAATCAGGGGAGATTATGTAGCTATTCACATCATTGTTAATGTCCAGCTTTCCTTAGATCTGTGAAAAATAGTTAGGTGCCCAACATAACTTTTTTTCCTGTTTAGATGTAAATAAAAACAATGGTCTTAGTGATAAGAAAAGTAAGTCTTCAATGAGTAAATCTCAACAATGATGTCGTTCTGTTTGTAACATTAACTTTTTTCCTTCAGAGTTGTGTAACCAGTGCTGAGACACTGGCATTTGGATCTTGCATTGAAGCACTCATTCTCTTTTACAAAACTTAGCTCACATTTAAAAGTGAATTACTTTTTTTGTAGTACTGCAATAAATCATTCTCCTCCAAACATCAATAAGCCAATGCTTTTTAAAGAGCCGAGAGAAATATTTATGACAGATCAAACAAAGAAAGTGCTTAAAGATTAGAAAGGGAAAACAGTTGATTTAAGAATTTATAGTGACATATACTTTTGTATTTTTCTTGTTGTATCATGAATAATTGCTTATCCCCAAGGTGCGTTAGAAAGTTGGACATTTATTTGGGACCTTAGAGAAAAACACAAATCATTCAAGTACAACCTTGGGAGTTCTCCCAGGCCAGATGGGAGAGGTGTCTTCCCAACTCCTTTAGACATAGGGTAAAATCAAATACTCTGATCCATGGCTAAATATACACAAACTTTAAACATTGTTTTAAAGCAGTGTGTGATTTGAGACCGCTAGCTGAACTGCACTCTGGGAGAGAATAGAAGAAGAATGTGACACAGCCACCTGTCATTCTCATCTCAAGGGGGACACTGAATTTCTCAACAGCAAAGATGGTGCTACTTCTTCCCAGCTGAAATGTCAGATACCAGTTTAACAGGATGGTAAACCAGCAGAATCAAATGCTTACCAGGACAAAATCTGGGTCATTCATGAAATGCAGATAAAGGCAGTGCCATGTGATTTTGTTTCTTAGGGGAAGGCACTGCCACAAGGTACATTCAGGTGAGCTTTTTATTGCCTGTAACTCTGCCTTGTGTTATGTCCCTGAGCCGACAGAGAGCTTGAGCTGTTTTATTTTTCAAACCACATCTCTGAGTATTAATTACATATTTTGTATGCCATACATTATATTTCAAACTCATATGACTTATGCTCTGTATGCAAATCTCAGAACTTAGACTATGCCATACTTCTGCTACTTTGATCTGTCCAAAACAACTCTTCACTCCCCCCAAAAAATGGGTTGGCAGGAGGAAATGAGCATTTCTATCTTTTGGTCAAGGAGGTGTTTCTGAGGAATATGGATATAATGCAGTAGGAAAGTGGTGGGTTTGGCTTTTATTTCTGTACATGCAGCAGGACTGAGTCAATGCTGCATTCCTTGAGCAGTGTAGTGTTACACAATGTAGTGTAGACTTTGGGTATGGAATATTGAAAAGAGACAAACTTAGGCAGGGAAGTTAATTCTGGCCACATATGGGTCAGACTTCCACACACAAAGTGAATTTTACACACATGTGTAAGCTGATCCCATGAAACATAACAGAACTTCTTATTACATGACACCATAGATATCATGTCACTCCAATATTAAGCCAAAAGCAAGCAATATCTTCTGCACATCTCCTGAAATCTTAAGAGAACATTTTATTTTTCTAATCAAGCTACTAATTTTTTACCTTAAAAGCTGGTACAGTATTATTTTTGAGATAAATGTTCCAGCTGCCAGCTTGTTTCAATGGAATCAGTATGAGACAAGGACAAGTATTGCTGGTTTTATAGTCTCAGGACTTGAGTTGTCCACTATCATCACAAAGGTCAGTCTGGATTTCTTCTGCTGCTTGCAGCATTCTTTTTGTTGTTTATACAGGTATCAAAAATGAAAGAAGCGGGGCAAAGTATTAATTGCTTTCTGCACAGTTGGTAAGGAAGTACAAACAGCAGAAAGACCTTTCCCAGACATCCTGCTAGATAATTGGCCACTCACAACTGCAGTCCTGCTTAAGATCATCCCTCCTACCCTTGTTGAATCAAAGAAATAGGACCCCAGGATGTATATTTCTAGTTACCTTCAACACAGTATCATCTCTGCTGCCTGCGAAAGCTAGAAACACACAGGAAAACAACTTCTGCTCAGGCATTAGGCTCAGGCTGCAGTGCATGGGGTAAGTCGGAGGAAATGTATCTGTCTAGGACCTAGTGCCACTCCACTTGATGGGAACAGCTTCAGAACTTCATCTGCATGGAGACTGCCTGCCTCGTTGCATTCAGCACACCACCATTAAATAAGGGTCAAACCTGTTCTTACAGGAGGCAAATGATTCAAAACCCATCTGTGTATTAACAGCTATGCAAGAGGCTGACTGAATGATCCTTCTGTGAAAAGCAGAGGTTTCTGTTTCTAGCTGCTCCTTATTCCCCACTAAATAAAGTCTGAGGCATCTTTGTCACTTCATTTATTACAGTTAGTCACCATAGTAACCAATAAAGTTCAGACTGAATTCCATGGAACTGGTAAAACTTAAACAAAGAAACAAAGAAAACAAAGAAATCCTTTGGATTCCAGATGCTTTACAGTTTCTGTGTGTTTGTAAAAGCAAAAGAATCCCTTAACACTGAAAATAGTAGTTAAGGTCCTTATTTTAATTTTGACTCAATCTGGAACATAGGGTGGTTATTCTGGGGTTATCCACTTATTTCAGGTTTTTAATGAGTGTCCAGCAGTCCTACTTATGCACAACAAACAGTGGTGGTAGGTGTTTCTAGGCATAGTTTCTGTCACAGGCCTTTTACAGCCTGAATTATAAAGGGAGAAGCAGGCATAGAAGTACAGTTGGAGAAACAAGTACTCACAGCAACTCTACCTCTTGGACAAATTCCTTTCATAGGCTATATAGATTGCAACAAAGGGTTTTCAGGAGAATCCTGAAGAGGGAAGATTTGCACAAGTCTGTAAAGTGATTTCCAAAACATGGGAACAAGTTTGGAAATACAACTTCTTGGTGTCATAACCTGCTAGATGTAGTTTTTGAAAGGAAGAGTCATCAAGTCAGTAATTAATGAGAGGTAGTCCTCAAGATCACTGCATCACAGAACCACTGAGGTGGGAAGTGTCCCCTTGAGGTCATCTAGTCTAAAACCCCTGTTCAAGTAGAGTCAGTGAGAGTGGTTTGCTCGAAATGATGTCCGGGTGGGTCTTGAACATCTCCAGGAATGGAGCCTCCACAACCTCTCTAGGCAACCTGTTCCAGACTCAGAATAAGAAAGTTTTTTTCTAATGTTTGAATGAATTTTCTTGTATTTCATTATGTTTCCATTGCCTCTTGTCCTATCACTTGATAGTGCTGAGAAGAGTCTGAGAAGAAGTGTGATAGTCTGTGAAGTGCTACAAAGATAAAAGACCCTGTCTCTATTTCTATGTTAGAGGAAAAGAAGAATGGTGAAACATACTCAGATGAACACAGGTCACAGGAGAACAAGCTATGTGAATAGAAATGAGTGCAACAAGAAATACCTGTCCATGGCAGGATTCTAATGTGGGATGTGAGAACTACCGAGA
Organism: Illadopsis cleaveri; assembly: GCA_013399915.1. NCBI lineage: Eukaryota > Metazoa > Chordata > Aves > Passeriformes > Timaliidae > Illadopsis > Illadopsis cleaveri. The sequence continues at coordinate 724,847 of VXBB01025229.1, read as the reverse complement.
TGTGAGAACTCAGAGAAAGACGTTAGCTATGTGAATAGACTGAAAGACTATCCCTTAGGAAGCAGTCTGGAGCACATGGCAGAAAGACATGTTAGCTTTTGATCCATCTAATATAAATCACAAATGAATTTGCCTGTTCTTCTACTATGAAATCCACTATATAAATTGAAGACAGATGTTTGGATCCAGCTATATGATCTGACATGGTAGAGCTGCAGGATCTCTGACATGCAGCATTGTCTTCTCTTCACTGGCTGCTCACAGTCCAGGTCACTTTGGCTTGCTCTTTCCAGCTCACCAGTGAATTGTTGCACTGCCTGCTGCATCAAACACAGCCAGTGAGCATACTGTAGGAAGTCAGATGCCTTCAGGTTTCTTCCTTCCTGTCCTGGGATAGGTGTCTTGGTATTTACATGGTGTACTTAACCAGCTTGAACACCTGTGAGTATTAAAATCTCAGACTAATTTAAGATTAAATTAGCATCAAGACTATTCATATATATGTATATGTATGTGCATGTCTGAGTATTTATAAATATATGCACACATGTTGATGACTGTAACAATGTATTACATAAAATAACTTTTACATATTGAAATAGATATTTTAGATATTCTTATCTTGGTATTCATGAAACACTAGGATCTTTTGACGTAATTTCTTTATCCTCTATCAGAAGTTGCTTTTAAATGCAACATGTTTTCTCTCCATACTGCTATTTAGCTGTTTTATTATAACTCATCTTTTTTTCCCCTGGAAGTTGCTGATCTAGGGCTAAAGCACTAAAAAAGTGAAGGTAAGAATGTCCCCCCAACACAGGATTTCATTCATTTTAAGTAATCTTTTCATTGTAGACAACTTTCTATGTTTGGATTAACTTTTTTTGTGAAGAGGGAAGGGCAAGGAGGGAGAGAGGAGGGGAGGGGAGGGGAG
>VXBB01025229.1:684988-723868 GCA_013399915.1 Illadopsis cleaveri | reverse complement strand
AGGGAAGGGAAGGGAAGGGAAGGGAAGGGAAGGGAAGGGAAGGGAAGGGAAGGGAAGGGAAGGGAAGGGGTACTGAAGAGGTCCCTGAATTAGACCATCTATGTGGATCAGACAGATTTTTTTTCCTAGTTTCCATGAGCAGAATCACATTTTCAAATTTGTTGTTAGTTGCTGAGCAGTTTGCCTGCTGACTCAGATGAAATGGCACAGCCCTGTCTGATGAGATGCTCTGTTCAAATCTGATCTGCTCAATGCCCACATGACCTCTGGCAGGTCATCAGGAAGGTCTTCATGTAACCAGAATCTGAAGAGAAATGTACCCAGAGCTGCAGATCTTCATAAGCAACACTTCCAGCAGGAGTTTAAATATCACCAGAGGAATTGTAAAAGCAAGCAAACAAACAGATAAACACACCTCAGATTCAGCACATACCTGTCAGAGCAGAAAAAGAGTTGTGTCCACAAATCTCTAGTATAGTGGGTATGTAAGCTGAGTTATACTGCATTGAATGAGATTTTTTTTTCCTATTGCCATTTCACAAAACATTTCTGTTTTGACTGTTGTGAAAAGTAGTTAAGTGTAGTAGCCTCTTCTTTTTTTTTTCCCAACAAAAATATCACTTTATATATTGAACCCTGTGCCCACAGAAAATCCTAGTCCACAGGAAATATAGAGGCACAGACAGCATCTATGTTTCATTTAAAAAAGGAAAATGACTTTTTCTTTCATGGTCCTCCATATGTCTTCCACAAAGATGATGGAATTATGTATTCATGAAGGGCAAGAAAAATGACTATTTGTTATAGAAATAAAAGTGAGGGGGTTTTTCTGCTAAGAAAAAAATACCAATCTATTTTTGTTTTTATTCTTCAAACTTTAAAGAAAAAAAAATAGCTAAGCTGATTTAAATTAAATTTTACAAAGCGTATGCTCCTGGGCAGAAATCTTATAAAACCACTTTCAGCCCAAAGCACATTTTTATGGTTGAGTTATAATAAACCACACAGAAGAGGGATTCCACTTGAATTGCTTACAGAATATAGTAGCACGAAAGGTATTATTGTTATAAAGCTTCACAGTAATGTTTGAATTTAGTTGACAGAAACAGCAGGGCTGGTTTTTTTTAGTTTGACCTCTCATCATAAGAATCTACTAGAATCTCATACTACAGAGACTAAAACATAGCCAAAAATTCAAAGCAGAAAAATTATTAAAATAATAAAGTGGAGGCTAGATTGTCCCAATGCTATAATATATGTAATGCATGAAAGCTGCTATTCTGAGTGCTTTGGCACTGGAAAATAATGAAAAAAAAAATCAAACCATTTGTGAAGTAAGTTTTCATTCATCAACATTTAAAAGCCAAGGTGATCTACAATGGACATGGCTTAATTACAAACTTAATTTATCAGATGTGTGTTAGCTTACAGTGAAGCTCAGTTTGCAAACCAGGTAATCTGTCTAGTGGTTATACAACATAATGTTTCTTGGCAATGCATACATGTAGGTGACAAGGAGTGTTTGAAAAAAAGAATAAATAGAAAAGAAAGCTGGACATTATCTGATGATTATGCAAAGTATATATTAACGGACTAATTTTGGCTGTTCACTATCGGATTGAAATGTTTACATAAAAATTTCCCCATATAGGTGCCTCTGTACCCTTGGGGTATGTTACCAGGTTATTTAATGACCTAACTGCTCTTGTATCAAATTCAAGGTATGGTCTTTATTTCGCATATGAGAAATATGAAGGCTACTAAAATCGGAATATTTTTTCTGTGTTATCAAATGGAAGCATCTTAGTCTAGCTCTTGGGGGGGGGCTCACACAGGAAAAGGTGTCAGAGGGAAAATGCAGACCATGTGGCTGCATCCAATAATCCCCTATGCTTGCTATTCTCCAGATTAGAAACAATGCAACAGGTACAGCTCCAAGTATCAACAGCAGCAGCTTCAACATAAAAGGCTTGTCTTGAATCCCAAATATAGCAAGTCTCTGCTTTGGTCTCAGTAGTAAAGAAAAGACAGTGCTTACTTTTCTTCTATAATCCTTGCTACATGCAAAGCAAAGCATTGATGTTGGGTGAAATTCACCCTGAGCAATGCCTCATACCTGCCAGAAGATAAAGACATTGTGATGGCAGTTAAATTTAGTAAAGGAAATATGCTTGGGGTAGCTCACACATAGGGTTGGAAATGAAAGACAAGAAGGAAGGGGAACCTGAGGCACATGGAGAAGTGTTCTTTTGTGGACATAATGGCAGCTTTTAGTAGAAAGCCAGATTCTGACTCATAGATGTGATATGAAATAGGAAAGAGACAGCAAGTCTGAAGGTGGAACAGGAATGATGATTTGATCACAAGGAAAGGAAGTGGCATTTCCTTGCTTCATGCCTGAAGAAACTTTCAAACTGCCAAGAAAATGAAGAAGGCACAAGAGATGGACAAATAAGTCTCAGGAGAGATGTACCAGTCATATTCTTAACTGAGAACCAAAAGGGATCATGGCATCAAAGTGTTCTCAAACCAAAAATGCATGAAATAATACGGGAAGGGGCTGTCAGTCATGTATGCTCTGTGATAAACTCTTTGAACAACTTCTTTCTGTTCTTTGAAATAATTCTGAAGTATCATGCAGTAGTAAGGGTAAAATAACACAGTTGTGATTCAGGAGGTCTGCTTGACTATAACTCTTCTGCTAATAAGTCAATGAACATGCACAATGAATAATTGTGAAAGAAGAGGATCATTGCTCCCTGCAAGATGAAATATCCTTCATTAGGGGAAGAGCAAACCAGTTCTGTTTTTCTGGTTACTGAGCCAGAGAAAACTGATGCTGGAGACTTTAAATACTCACAGGTGACAATTTAGAACCTACTCCAAACAACATGATATCTCAGTCCTGTCATCAGCACTTATCATAAAATCATAGAATAAAAGAATGTTTTAGGTTGAAAGGGACTTTCCTTGAAGGTCACCTACTTCCAAACCCCTTGTCATGGGCAGGGACAACTTGCTGTGCAACCCCCTTGCCATCCTAGGGATTTTGAACCTCAATAATTCATCGTCACTGCAGTTTTTGCTGCACTTGAAATTCACATTGCCCACCACTCTCTTCCTGTTGGTGAGTACAAGACCCAGCATAGCACCTCTCCTCGCTGGTTCTTCTGCCACTTGGAGAAGGAAGTTATCATCAATGCAGGAGGTCCTGGACTGCTTATGACCTGTTGTGTTGTGCCCTCAACAGATTTTGGGGTGGTTCAAGTCCCCCATGCCATGAGCACCAGGGCTTGTGGATGTGAGGCTGTTCTTGTCTGTCTCTAGAGGGCTGCACTCTTCCTGGTAAGGTCACCTTCAGCAGACTCCTACACATCACCTGTTCCTGCCCTCCCTTTAATCCTGACCCATACACTCTCAGTCAGATCCTCATCCCTCCCCAGAGGGCGCTCCATTCTCTCCAGGTGGTCACTGGCATAGGCGACAAGCCTGCCTCCTCATCTTCCCTGCCTGTCGTTCCTATCGAGCCTGTATCCCTCCATTCCAGCAGTCCAGTCAGAGGAGTTGTTCCACTACATCTCCATGATGCCTGCAAGACTTAGCCCTGCAGGCATGCACGTCTCTAACTCCTCCTGTTTATTCTCCATGCTGCTTGCCTTTGCATAGAGGTGTTCAAATTTGGCCACCAGTGAAGCTGACTCACTGGCCATAGTGGCTGGGATTCTTCTGTGCCCTACATGTTTGGCTCTTTTGAGGGAATTCTTGGCACTAAGGATAGTTATAATTCATATGGAAGGATTTCAGGTCCTCACCATCTCATTTAAATTTCTTTATTGCTTTAATTTATATTTTTCTTATCCAGCTCTCAGACAAAGGGAAGCCAAAGTACCTCTATAGAGTAATGCATATTTATTTTTTATTTTAGCTAATCAGGTTTCTCTGGAAGTGAATTTGACCACCTTAGAAGTATTGTTGGTTGTATGAAGTAAAAGAAAAAATCCAGGGCTTGGCTGTTAATAAAATATGCAGCTACAATGTGAAAATGAAGTTATTCAATTTATTCAGACATCCTCAACATGCATGATTATCCTCAGAATCATCAATAGACTTCTTTGACAATTTCTAATTCTACTTTATATTTCCTAGGAAAATACTACATAGGTAAAAAAAAGTAATTTTTGGTATGGACAGATCAAAATGAGATTTTTAAAGTGTTCTGGGCTTTCAACATGTTTCTTTTGTTCATTACATGTATTAAAATTAAAATTAGAATATGTTCTTCTTCCTTCCTGCCTTCTTCAGATAGATATCAAACTCTGGGGAAAATCATACCCCTATGCATCACATTCCTTTCTCTGACAAGCTTTCCTATGTTCAGGAATGAATGTGGCAGCTGAGATGAAGCATGTGTACAAGAACAATAAAGTCCTAGTCACAGTCTAGCTTCTGTTTTCAGCCCTTTCAGAGCTGCTTCCTTGCTGTCCCAAGAGCAAGAAAAAGTGGCAGCAGTACACAGGGGGAGATCAGCTTTCTGAGATGTGGATGTAAGCTGGCAGGTGCAAAGCAATCTTCTGTGCACTCACTCCGGCTCCTTGCTGGGGCTCTGTGTGGTTAGAGCTGGTTCAGGGAGTACTGCAGAGAGAACCAGCTGAATCCAGGGAGTCTCTGCAAAACCTTGAGAGTGGGTTTCCCAGACTCCTTGGCACAGCAGCTTTTTCATATGTGCTCTACAAGCCTAAAGTGCAAAACTCCTAGGTACTTTGTGCTTCTGAATGGTCCTAGAGTTCATCCTCTGACTCTAAGGGAAACCTCTGTGATGAATCTGTACATTCATAAAGCTTCTTGGAATGCTTTCAGGAAGTATTGGGATAATGTTCTGTGCTTAAAGGCAGAGATTCAGTGAATGGTTGTCTAAAAAACAAGACTTTTAAACACCTGAACTACTACTGCAGATAACTAAAACATACTTAAAGCCGTTTTTCCTCATTATATGAATATTTGAATACTTTGCAGAAGGATATTATTGAGACTATACCTTAATCTGAATGCATTTTAATGCAATGAAAAGCTTTAAAAAAATCTGCAGACCTTTTCAGATTTTTCTTGAATACAAGTAAAGAAGACCATTATAGTCTATAAGGAGGCAAAAAGATACACCTGCTTGCTTCGTTGGTGGTTGTTGGGGTTTTAAATTTTTTTTAATTCACTAGTTAAAATGAAAAAGCTTTCTATCTTTTCAGACACTTCATGTTTTGCATTGTGTGCATTTCAGAACGGGAACTCCTTGTGCCTACTGAGCAACAGGATGTCTGGGAGTCTGTATTCAAAGCAGAACACTCAAAAAAGCTGAGCTGACCCATATCCAGTCTGCTCTATGAGTGTGATTTAGACTGCAAATATTTCCACCATTCCCAGTACAAGAAATTATGCATGTATAATTATGTATATATGCATGCATAATAATATATAAATAATACATTATGTATACACAGTCACTGAACCTAATCTTTGCTGTGTACATCTCTTCTCTATGTACATCTCTTTTGTCTCAGGGAAACATATTCATTGATATATGGTTTAGAGGGCATGACGGAATTTGGTTGAAGGTCAGACTTGATGATATTGCAGGTCTTCTCCAACCTTAATGATTCTATGAAACAGGGAAAGCCTCTCCTCAGCCATTACTTAATTTCCATGTCTTCCACCAGCAAAGCACTGCAAATTCATGTTACAGCAAATTAATATCTAGGGGTTTTGTTTTTTTTTTACCATTGGCAAGCCTAAGTGCAACTGTGATAGCAAAGTAATGTTATACCTTGTGTAGGTGCTGGTGATGCAATTTAGAGAACCAATACTGGCCACAAAAACCAGTTGGTTAACTTTTCAGCTTGAAACCCTAAGGAATAATGAGTCTTTTCATTGGCAGCAGCAGGCTCAGTGTCCTCCGCAGCTCACATATCGGCCTTCCTCCTCTCCCTTGCTGCCTGGCTGAGGGAAGAGGAGAATTGGTAACACTAATCTTCAATTCTCTGTTAATTAGTGACCAGTTTCATGTCACAGAAATCAAATGTCTTTAAGAAACTCTCAAGAGAAATGAATATGACCCCTGTGTACTTGGAGACCCGTTCTGTACAAGAAAGGCTCCTGTGGGCGCTGCTGGGCATGTGCATGCCAGCAGCCAAGGGTCACATTACACCCCTCTGAAAGGAAGGAAAGAGAAGGAGACAAAGGGAAAAAAGACACATTACAAATAGACTGTCACAAAAATAATGTTTCCCTGTGTGTAAAATGACTGTGGAATGAAACCGGTTTAGAAGGAAGGCCTGGAGGCTTATTCATTAGACGGGTTTTGGCACAGAAATCCTGGCCCAGGTACAAGAATACCCAAACCCTTGCTTGAGAGAAGCGCCAGCCTGGGGCAGGCACTGCCTCCACATAAGCAATTGTCAGAAAGGTCTTCATGGTTTCCTGGGCAAATGGTCTGCCCTCGGCCCTGGGGACAGGGCCTTTTCTCTGGCCACACAGAAATGCAGATACATGAAGTCACCTTTCCTCTTGACTACTAGGCAATCTGGGAACAGTCTGTCCCATAAAAACCAGAAACCTGCAAGCTCTGAACATATTTGTAAAACAAATTACCTGGTTTTTCAGTTTTGCAGAACAAAACCTCATCATAATTTCCATCTTCTAGGAAGTATTGCTATTCCTTTTAATTGTGACTTGAAGCACCTGAAAGAGAATATTGGAATTCCCTAGGAGACAGAATTTTTGAACTTATTCAACTTTGCTGTTCATACTTCAGCTTCTGCAGCAACTGAGGCAGAGAAATTGCAGAGAATAACCTTTGTCATTGCATGTTTCATTCATACCAGAAAAACTTTGTTATGTGGAGAGACTGAAAGAAAAGCTCTGTAAGTAGAGAGCAGGTGACCACGCAGCTAATGACCTGTGCATAATTACCATGGTGCATGCAAGAGATGGATCTATATTAAATTTACCATGTTGTCATTTTTTCTGACATTTCTTCATCCCTTCTGATTGCTGGTCTTTGCAACTGTAACATTTTAATTTGGACATACTTTTTGTTTTTTGAACAGTTCTTTGAAAGCACATTTTATGATCTAAAGGGATTTTAAGCCATCCCATTATGATATGAGGAAAATAGAGGACAAGAATAGGGACATAACAATGCATGCCTCTAAATTAAGGCCTGCATTTGCCTTAAGTACTGCTCAAGAGCTTGTTTTCAAAACTCATGGTTGTGGTTTTTATGGTGGAAAAATGATTGATAAAAAAAAAAAAAAAAAAAAAAAAAAAAAAAAGTGGCATGCAGTAGAGTAGCACCTAAATTGCAAAGGGGAAAAAGTTCTCTTNGTTTTTATGGTGGAAAAATGATTGATAAAAAAAAAAAAGTGGCATGCAGTAGAGTAGCACCTAAATTGCAAAGGGGAAAAAGTTCTCTTATCATGAAGTTTCCAGATGACAACAAGATTGCTGGTGTCTGGATGAAAGGATGGTACCGTCTCCTGTATGTGAAGAGCTCAGCGCATAACTATGCTGAGTCTGAATACAAACCAGACTGGTTTTATAAAGGAATTCTGAAATAGGGGATGTCTTCATTGTTTTGCAAAATCAAGTAAATATGCAATATATAACTCTATATCTAATATAGCCTGACTAACAGAAAATGTTCTTTTGAGAGACAATGTGAAACTTCTGAGATGTATCAGAGATAAATTGGTTTCAAATGCCTGGTATGAGTTTGCTGCTGTTTTTTGTGTTCATCTAAGCATGACTTTTATGTTCAGTAGAAAGGGGGAGTGTTAATTATTTACGCTACGATAAATCTTTAATTGCTGTGGTGTCTGTAGTCGCTTTATCATTTGGGGCAGTGGAATAGCTCTTGCTATGGTAGATACAAAATGGGATGTGACTGAAATGAAAGCTGTTCATCACTGCCTTGTATGGAAGTAATCTTGTTTTAGTGGGCCTATGATACCCTCAGCAACAAGCAGTCACTTCGTAAGCAAGCAGTGTGTGTGCTCATACTATTTGCAGTGCACTAAAATAATGCATCCTGAAGATAGATGGCATTGTATATGATTTACTGCGTGTCCCCTAGAAGCTGCAAAGACACATCTCACATCCCATGAAGACCCTAAGACTAGGCAGAACATCATTCAAACAATCTCTCCAGGTTCACTGAGACTATCTGTGCACTCAGTGTCAGGCCCATAATTAACTGCTTTGTTGTACCAGGGCATGTCTTGGTGTTCAGAGATTTTTCAGCCCTATTTTTTATAGGATTCAGATATCATCACCTTCATTATAATAAATGGAGGGTGAGATGAAAATTACAAGCAAAAAAGGGTAGCAAAGCTTTTTGACTCGGCTTTTATTTCACAACTGTAAATGCACACCCTATCTGGGGGCCTGCATAATTCATGCTGCCTATAGCTAAAGATAATCAAGGAAGCAAAGATGGAACACAGCATATTCATACTCTCAATCTTATGAAGTTGTTGTCCCTGTTAGTGTGAAATTAGACCTGCCATATCCCAGGTGGTTCTCTGCTGTCCTGTGTTACCCTTTTTCTCAAAACTTTGCAATAATTCTTCTGTCTTGCTCTTCCAGTATTTTGTTATTTAAGGGATAACCGCCTTTTCTTCAGAGATGGGCATCTGCTCAGATCAGCCTTAGCTTCTTTCATCTTTTTGTGAACAAAAAGACTGTGTGGAGCTTCCTTCATGGGCATATGCATTTTTCTGACTCAGAACCACTTTAACATGGCCTTTGGCACTGGACAAGAGAGCCATAACTACTACAGAAATTGCTTTTCTTTTCTGCAACAGACTCGTGTTGACTCATGAGACAACTTTTGCCTATATGCCAGGAACACCTCAGGATCTAGCATTTTTCTTTCCTTTGAAAAGAAAATATTGTTTTCTAGCTTAGACTGTGATACTGTGACAATTTAGACTGTGTTAGTGTGATTTAGCCTCAGATAGTGCAAATATATGAAACTGTATAAAACTAAACAACAGTTCTTTATGGGGACTCAGCCATTCTGCCTTTTTTCCTTTTTTTCTTTTTCTTCAAAATGATAGCAAAGTGCTGGAATAGACTGATTGGGGAATGGCTGCAAGTGCCAGGAGGTCCCTGAGAATACCCTAGGGAAAGGCTCTGTGGAAGCACCTCACGTACCAGATGCCTGCTCTGCCCTAGGAAGCAGGAACAATCGGTGATGTGTTCAGCTTCCTTCCAGACTTTTTTCTGATACTTGAATCTGTACATCACCTTTCTCTCCTCTGTTCTGGGACTTAGAATTCAATTCCCCGATTGGGACACGAAAGAGACAGCTGTCATTGATCAGCAGCTGAACCTTGCAATTGTACCTTACATGAAGATTGTGGTGGCTTTGAGACATCCATCAAACTGAGTTCATCACTCTCAGGTGCACTTTGTTGTGACACTGCTGGCTTGGCTTAGTTTAAATATAAAATAGTGTAAAAGCAAATTTTTAACAGTTTACAAGTGGAACCATTAATTGAGCTAAAATTTGTGGCAGACACTGGACACTGTTATCTTACTTCACTGAAGTGCATGAACTCTAATAAACTTGAGCTGAGTTTTTATTTAACCACTGTCCTGGTTGAGAGTTGATTTTTTTGCAGTGGCCAGGACCCAGAGGTCATTCTATACCACCTCACATCATTGCCTGGGGTAGGGAGAAGGGACTCTCTTCTGGGCAGAAGGGATTCTGGTCCAGTCAAATATGGCAGAGGGAGTCGCCTGGTTTTGTCTATTGTTGTGGAGGGGGCGGGGGGGGAATGTTCCATGTGAATGTGAATTGTTTCTTTCTAGTAGCCTTTATCATTGGTATTGTTGCTGTTGCTGTTCATTGTCTTAACTCATTTTTGTTTCCAGTAAATTGTTGCTATCTCAGCCCATGATCTTTATCTTTCATGCTCCCAGTTCTTCTCTTCATCCCACTGCAGAGGACAGTGAGAGAGGAAAGCAGGGGAGCAATAAAGTGGCATATGGTTTGGAGAGTCTCAGTGGGGCACTAAACTGAGCAGTGCCATTCCTAAACTGAGACAGCCACTTATTTGTAATGTACTTGTTTATAACACTAGTTAGGATTGAAGTGCCATATCACTTTCAGGATGCCTTTTGGCTGTTATCATCAGAACATCTTTATGGTTTATGGATAGGGAAAGATTTTTAAAATCCTGCACTGCATAAATGACTGTTTGTTTCACAGAGTGTAAGAGAAGAAGGATCTCTAGGGAAGATCTCATAACTTTTTTGAGAGTTTCTCTAAACTAGCCTGCCTTTTGCCTTCATTCTCCAGTGATCCTTCATGATTCAGTATTGTAGAAGAGTGGTTCCTCATTATTGTTGTAAATATCACACTTGAAATTATAATGGGAAAAGCTTCTTCAAGACCTTGAGAAAGAAACTGAACATGTTAACTTAGAAAATGGACATGTATTTGAATAGCTAATTAGATGAATATTCATATGTTTTCTTCAGCTTTACTCATAAATATGTAATGCTCTATCTACTAAAGATGTAATGCGTGTTTGCCCTGTTTGCTGCATTGTATCAGTTGGCCAAGCAGGAGGAAGCACAGCTTTGCTTCATATTGTCACATTCCATAACCTGTCTATCACCAGCTTTTGTTTGTACTTTCCTTTCTTTCACTTTATTTTCATTGTCATCATCTGAGAAAACCCAATACATTGAAAAATGTTTGGTTTATAATTGATTCATGGCATCCTTCATTAAGGCATTAAAATCCAGCAAATTCTCGGGGTTTATTACACACTTTTTTTTTTTGCGAGAACAGAGTTCTGATTTTAATAGCAAAATGATGATTTGAAATGTGACTATTTTTCTTGGTTATCCCAGAGGGAGTTGGCAATTACAGCATCTGAGCATACAAACCTCTCACAAGAACTTTACCCAGATATGTTACCATCTTTCTCTAACATGACTGCATAAATGGTTTAGTGCAAGTACTTGGTGGAGGACATATGCTTCAAGTACAGTCTTACCTTTGGCTTAAAATTTTGCCATCTAATCTTTTTGGTTTTTTCTTTCAACAGTGTCTGAAATCAGATTGTTAGAAACTGTCTTACTCTGAAGTCATACTATTGTTGTTCACACACAAGTTTTTATTCAAAAGGATGATCTCAGTTCAGGGCTCCCTGCTACAGCAGCAGTAAATCCCTGGAGCAGAGGCTACATTTACTGTCTGGAGTAACAGAGTAACAGAGTATGCTGAACGTGTGCAAGAGAGTAAGGAAAAAGGTCAAAATTGGTTACAGATCATTAAGTCATTCTCTGAACCTTCATAGAACCATAGAACAATAGAATATCCTGGGTTGCAAGGGACTCACAAGGATCGTTGAGTCCAGCTCCGGATCCTGCACAGGACAGCCCCAAATATCACACAGGGAACAGTGTCTAGATGCTTGGTAATGGTCCAGTAGTGACACCCTTGTTTCTTAGGGAGTATGGCTGACTTCTTGAACATCCCTTATGTTTCCACAGGAATGTGGACAAACAGTGGATTTCAATTTTGACCTTAGTTTTGTGACTGAAATAGAAATAGAAGACACACAAATAATTGTCAAACTTAACAGTGTAAATTTTGAGTGAAAAGGGGAACACTGTTTTACAGTGCAGGATCCAGTTCCTTTTGCTGGGAGATTAAACAGAACATTTCCTGGCCAAAGTGAGCACAGTAGGAGCACTGGTCTTGCATCTTATCTGAATGAGTTAGGCTGAAAGCCAGATTTGTTCCTCATGGTGTCTGTATTGTTGTGCTCTTTCACAGCACTGAAAAGACCCCTGCGTTTGGAGCTTTTTGTGTGTATGTTGGAAACATTTGTTTCTTTCAGTACCTAGACAATGTTATGTAATATCACATCAGCCTATGCAACATGGTCCAACATTGTGTAAGGCTATTACATTTGCCCCTTGGCATGACAGAAAATAAAAATGGGATTTAAATTGTTCCCTTCATATTTGAAATATCCCAAGGCTTGTTTTTGAACTAAAATTCTAAATTATATGAAGGAAGACTGAGTGGGTATTAGGTAACCAGCAACATCCTGGACATAACAGCAGAGAGAAAGGCTTCTGCTTTCTTTGCAAAAGGAGAATTTGTGGGCCAAAGCAGATCTGTTGTGTTTGAAAGCTCCTCATGGACCTGACAGTACAGTTTCTTTGAAGTTCATCATGGTGCTATTCTGCACTATTACCACAGGAGTTGAAGTTATGGTCAGATCTGTGTATTTTTAGATATATTCAATTTCAGCACACAACAATTATTTAGATTCTGCTGAAATATTAATGCATTGTGTATGTATTACTTTCATAATTTGTTATTGTACATTATATTTGAAAGCTATGAGTCATTTTTAGATTAAGTTTATTTATAACATCTTAGTCATAGGGCATAGTGCAATTATGCCAAGGAAATGAGGTAAATAGGAAGATTAAGTACTAACCAGCTCGATAAAGTCAAATTCAGATTTTGAAAGTACAATTCCTATCACATGTGTCCTCCCAAATATTTCAGAGTAAAATTTCTTCAGTAAGAACTGAGATCCATGAGCTATAAAATTTAGCAAGTCTTTCCCCCTGTGTTTCTTCTGTTCACTATCTCTGCTGTTTTGGATAAATTCTTAAGTCTTTTCCTGGGGTCTGGGCAACTGGGTCTAAGTGGCCCTCACTGCATGATGGTTGGACAAGATGACCTCCAGAATTCCCTTCCAAGCCTGGCCATTCTGTAATTCCATGAATAATCTGGATGTGTTTATTGTTCTTGCCAATGATTTTCAAAAGACTTCTACCCTATTACTATTCCAGAAATGTTGCTGCAGCTGTCAGCCTTGACTAAAGCTGGTGAGCAACTTCGAAAGCATTTGTAAGGACTCTCACAGTCAGCTAATGGCACTGGAACATTTTTCTCAATTCCTAGAAAGTCCAATCCCAAGAATATATGGCATAAAATCATTAAAACAGTTACAAAGAGGCAAGACAAAGAATCCATCTAGTCCTTTATCTTTTCTGCAATGCTGGACATAAGTACTTCAGGAACAGCAATAACAATATACACTTCTTTGATAGAACCTCCAGAATAAAAGGTATCTCTTCTATGTACACACCAAGTTTCCTGGAGAACTCAGCTGATCAGTAGTCTGACTTCTTTGGGCAGTGAATTTCATAGTTCTAGCACCTGCTGCACAAAGAACCAGCTCTTGTTTTACCTTGCTCCCACCACCTTTATTTGATGGGCCCTCAGTTTTTACCGAGAGTGGCTAAAATCCTTCTGGGGAAGTTGTCTCTTCCCCAGACTGAAGGGTCCCAACCTACTCAGACATCTTTGTGCCAAAACAATCACCTATCTTAGAAAGTACTTGTTGTCCACTTTTTTATTTTATTATTATTATTAAGGAAAAAAAGTGACATGAAGAGTGACCAAGAAAAAGAGGGAAATGCTAATCAATCTCATCCTCACATGGGTCTGGGCATGTGTTCTTCATCGACAAAATTAATTACATGTCTTAATGTTGTATGTCTGTCAGACATTCCTTGCACTATTTGAAAATATAGCTGCAAATGTTTTCTGTGGTACAGAAACAACTTAAAGCTCAACTTTTCAATAAATAGGTCACTGAGTTTGTGAATGCCTTCCAGAGCTTCTGAGGCATGGCAATGTCTGGGATTTTACACTGAGAATCAAACCAACTTTTCAAAATGACACAAATTAAAACACTGGCCATGTTATATGAACAAACCTGGGAGGAATAAAAATAAGACTCTATCAAAAGCTGTCTCAGTGGATACAAACTCACAGGGGGAACAGGCTATTTCTTCCTTTAACTCATTGGATTAAACATGCTGGATTAAATAAAGCATATGTAATCAAGAATAACTTGAATTTTTTGTTTCAGTTTATCCTGGAATACTACAACAAGTGATTCAAAGGATATGCTCTTTATAAACTGCATCTGTAGTGATGTAATGCGGGGTATAAACTGCATCTGTAGTGATTTGATCAGGATCTGGCTATAAGTGTGCTTTTGCCAGTAAAAGTAAAAATCTTTGCCTTGGAAGATGACATATGGAAACTGACCAACATGCTCTGATATTCACAATAGCACTGGTTAACATGAAGAATGACACTAAATGCAGTCATTAGACACAATTCAGACAGTTGAATGCCCAGTTTTGTTCAATAAAAGTAATGTATTGATAAAAGGAAATTGCTTTTTGTGTATGTCTACCCTAAATAATTTTGTACCTGTGCTGGTTTGCTTCCAAGTCTTTTGGATGAGCATCATAAGCAACAAAATTGTAGTTATTGATGTCCTAGTGCCACCCATTAGTGCTATAGATATTACAGGAACACGGTCTCTAACTTTAGGAGTTTATATTGAGACAACTCAAAAACATAAATAGGAAAGAAAGAGTGTAAAGGACAAGATAATGGCTGTAATAAAAACAATCTCTTATGGTTCTTTAATGCACAAGCATACATAATTCATATGCATTTTTTCCAGGTCTTGTAATAATGTCTTTGATGGTTCTTTTTTCACACTGATGAAGCAATGGATGCTTCATAGGATGGGCACTAATAAGAGGAGCAAAGTCCAGCATATTTCAGGAAGGCAAAGAATTTGGTATTTGAACTATTTCTTTTAGAAATACAGAGAAGAGTTCAAGGGTTTCCTGCATATGAGGTGAATGATATAACTTAGTATGGATTTTTTTTTTTTTATTAAGAAGCAATTTTAGTGAATTTTTTTTTCCAGAGTGCTTGAGAACATGCCTGTGAAAAGGGGGTCAAAACAGTATTTTAGTAAGCTTCCTTGTTCTGTCTAATTAAGCTCTTCAAAGATTTCTGAGGAACAAAGAGAGGGACTAACTTTATATGAACGAAATATTTGATACATTTGCCAGAACACTGATTAATATAATTACAATTGACAGAACATGTCAATTAAGGATTTTAGTGTGATCTGATGTACTTCTGTGTCACAAATTATCACCTCTCTTCCTAAAGGGTCCACAGGATTTTATTCACTGGGGCTGATTATTTGTCATGCTGATTATTTTAGAGTGCTGCTGCACATCCATGACTCACTGCTTTGGGATGAAAGATTCATTTTATACAAGAGAGATTTATTTTATAGAAAAGACTCACTGTGTAAAGTGATCTGGCAAAAAGGAAATGTGATGTTTATGTGTAACAGATTGGTGCAACGCCTAATAAATGGAGTCAGCTTATAGCTTTTATCACATGAAGTCCTGAAGTCCTGAATCATAAGGACGATAAGATGTACAGATCAGGCCCAAAGAACAGACAGATTCAATGATGAGCTACAAAACTGAAAGATCAGTCATATCAAGGCATAGGAGATTAAATTTAGTGAATATTATTGGGGTGTGGTGACTTGACCTTGTCAGGATGGCAGACACCTCTCCCAGCACAATTTGTTTTCTCACTTCCTCTTCTTAAGAAGTCAGGGAGAGAAAATAAGATGGGCAAGCTCATGGGTTGGCATAAATGCAGTTTATTGAGTAAAATCAAGAGCTGCACATAGAGGCAAAGCAAAATGAAGAGGGGTATTCTCTATTCCCATCAGCAGGCAATGTCCAGCCACTTCCTGCAAGGCAGGACCTCAGCACATGTAGTGATTGCTTTGGAAGACAAATGCCTTAACTCTCCCCTCCCCCAGCTCAATACCCTATCTCTCAGCTTCTGTCGCCAAGCATGGCACCACATGGTGTGGAATATCCCTTTGGTCAGCTGGGGTCAGCTATCCTGACTGTTTCCCATTCCAACCTTTTGCCCACCTCCAGCCTACTGGCCTTTGGTGGGAAAGGCTGGAGTGGCAGCCTTGATGCTCTGCAAGTACTGCTGAGCAATAGCCAAAACACCAGGGTGTTCTCAACACTACTCTAACCACAAATGCAGGGCACTGCTCTACACAAGGAAACCTAACTCCATCCTGGCCAGATCCTGTACAATTGCAAAAATGTAAATGCATATCTATTTTACGCCAGTGGGCTTATACCAAAAGATGTACCATGGTTTTTTGGAAACCTAGATATGAATTCAAATCCGATTGGTTTTAACAGCTACAATCTCTGTTCCCAATCCCAAGAAAACCATAAAAAATATATATATACACATATATATATACACACACACACACATATATACATAACTGACAGTTAAATTTCTTTGAAAACTAGTTTGCTAAATGAATTCCACCCTGGCTTGGAGGCCCTGGGGCCAATGGACCATATTATGTGTTATATTCAAATGGGTCTTGTCAAGATGGTTTTTAGTGTCCCCCTTGGTACAGAAAAAGTGATGAAGCAACCACTCAATACTTGGAATGTGACTGCAAGGCCTGAAAGAGAAAGTAAGTTTTTAAAGCACTGTTTACACTTAGCCCGACTTGGACAGCGTGAACTCTCCACTTCCTCCAGTGTATCTGACAGCTTCCTTAACAAATTCATTCTACTTAGGCTCATAAACGGGTTCAACTCTGGATGTGTTCCATTCAGTGATATTGCACAACACTTTTTCAAGCTTTAGAAGGGCTGGTAAGCTTTAAGCAAAAGAAGTTGGTTAATTAATATTGAACTGAACAGATTACTACAGTTATGATCTATGTTATTGCAAAGGGTTTTACAATGAGAAAACACTCTTTAACCTGCTATTGGTTTAATCATGTGCTCCCAAGAAATACATTTCTCAGCACTGGTAGATTTTTAGATTTATATATTGATTTAATTTAAATATTGAAAGCATACTCTTTTCCCTAAGTTAATTCTGATCATGTGGACAGACATCTGCTGATAGGACACACTGTTAAGAATATCAATGAGACACGTATTTGATGTTTGGCTTTTCCAACATCAAAAGAACTAAAAAGCTCATGAAAAAGATATACTTATGAAAAATAAAATGTGTTTAGCAGAGCAAATCATACTGGAAAATACAGAGCACAAACTGTAGAGCATGAAAAACCATGACAGAGATAAACAAAGAGCTACTTATGAGCTGTCATTAGTGCTCGAGTGTAGGAGAGAAGTGCAGCTAAATTCTCCTGGTTTTTACTCTCATTTTTATTCAGTAGCTTCATATTTTAGTGACAAAGTTCCCAAACTGTATTAATTATTCTGATGTGACTCAGCTAAGGCATGCATTTTTAAAGAAGATTTTATAATATAAACTCTTGTTAGCTATGGTGCATGGGTGCACCATACCTGGGTGCAGTCTCCAACATGTCTTGCAATTCCTCCCACAGTGGATGATCTCAGCTGCAGCTTGCCTTCTGTCACTAAATGGTTCATATATGCCTACTAAGGATGGCAGCTTACTCTTAGCAAGCTGTTAGTTTGATCAGATGACTGGTATGTTGTTACACATTACACACAGCACCATTTTTAAAAAAATCCTACAAACAATTATTTAGGGAAGGGACATTTGGGTATATCACAGTTGTGTTTAGGCCCCCTTTTTTTTCCCTACAGCCCTAAATAAGACACTTAGTTAATATGTAGCTGGTTTAACTTCTTGGATATGGAAAAAATCTAAACCTGGTGGCTAAATGGACTAAAGGGAAGAGCAGACTGAGCCTACTCAGTGCATTAATAAGCTGCAATTGCTTTTTTGGTGGGAGTAGAGGAGCTCCTCTCTGACTTCACTGCACTCCACTATGGGCAGCAGCCTCTGAGTCACTGCCTTGAAGAGATAGTGACTTATTTTAATTACCCTCAATGAACCTTGCATTTGCAGGAATGAGTCATAGCTTAATGCAATTTCATAATAATTATATAAGAAGTATTTTAAAGTGATGCCTTGTAGCTTTGCCTATTTTATTCATTCTCCAGGGTGACTGGAGAACATGATTCATTTTAGATGAGCTAGTATATATTATTTACTAGTAATAATTACTTCTGTTATTTATAGACAGAGAGTGTGCATGGCTCTATACAGATTGACATTATGATAAGGTTCATGAGCCCAAGGGCATGCAGCACACGGGTGCAGACATCAGAGTGATTAAAAATATGGTGGGTGAGATTGGTGCTATGATAAGCAGACAGAGCAGCCCTCTGAAGAGTGTTTTGCTTACCTTTTAATGAATAATGTGGGGTCAGGTTAAGTGCTTCCAGTCGTGCACAGGGGTAATGGCCAGGGGAGTGCACGGAGCAGAAAGGGAAACAGCACTGTTTGAAATAAAGTGTGTAAGAACTGGGGGTAAAGAATTTGAACCACCTTTCCTTCTCTTTTACCTTGGCAAACACATTTTCTCACAGTTGCACCATTTTGTGGAGCAACATAAGATTGGGCAAAGCATGTTTCCTGGAAAGAATTCCAAAAACTTGCTATTTGGAGACCAAGCTTGTTTTCCTCTTGGTACTGGGAAGGACACCTTTTATTAAGCCACTGATTAGTCAGTTCTCTGGTAACAATATGCCATTAGAAAGAGGCATAACAAGGTTTATCCTTTAACATGCTCACTAGGGATTTTTGCCTTACACTTTTGAGGGAAAGTGGGGGAATTATCACAAAGCACAGTGGTCCATATGTGCTTGGATAGGAGCATGCAATTCCTGTAAAGGACCATGTTGCCAGGTAGAAAAGACTAGAAGGTCAGGGTGGAGCTTTTTTGAAGTGCAGAGAGCTAGTTTAGGCGTGTTTGTGTGCTGCAAGGGAGGAGCTCATTTATGAAAAAGGAATTTTCTTTGTTTTCTATCCAGTTGCCCATGGCCTTGGGCTAGTTTCCTTGGGTGGCGTCTATCTACTTACCATAACAAGGCTTGGTCTTGCTTAGCTGGTGTTTGCTTGCCCAACACCTTTAGCAGAGATACAGACTTTAGGGAAAGTTTGGTTAAGAAAGTTGCTGTAGATTACTCACATCTGCAACTAAACCCGAGTAATGTCCTTTTCATTATCAAAATGAAGTAAACACTGACATTGTCCCAGGGTGGTTCAAAAGCCTTGGTGTCATAATGGTCTCTTTAGGAGAAGGAGAATCAAGGCAAAAGGTAGGGTAAATAGTAGAAACTCGCACAGAAATCATGGCTCTGCATAAAGATGAGAATCCATATTCTCTGCATAAAGATGAGAATTCAGTCACAGGAAAAATATCGTAACCACAAGGCTATTCTTGCTCTCGTGCAAACAAACAGCTTGTTTTCATTTCTTTCTTTTCAGTAGTTATGATGGACAGCTCATGCACAAATGTTAGTGGCAGAGGATTTGTTGTAAGAAACGTGTTTGGAGTGGAGACTTGAAAGATGAGCTAGTCATTGGGTTTACAGCAAAGAAAAGTTTTTTCATTTATATGACGTCTATTATTGCCCTGCATATCAGTTTGATTCCTGAAAGGATTAGCTGGAGATGGGAAGTTTAAACTGTGAATCAAAATGCATGCTGGTATTGTGAGAAACAGGAATGAACAGACTACTTTTTAAATCATTCTGTCCATTTGCATATTGTTATTATGAAGTAGTTAATCTCCCTAGACTTAATCAGGAATATTTCTGAATCCTTTATTGCTGTGGTGCCCGTGCAATAGATGTGGCAGAAAAAAATACTGGAAAGTTTCCAGAAGGGTTTGGTCTAACTGTCAGTAACTGGTCATGGTTGTGGTTCCAGATTTTTCATTTTGTTCTGAATCCTTGAAGAACTTGTTGATGAGGCGTGTTTCTTCCTATGCTGAGATCAGTGAGCACAGTAATATTTACAGTTATGTGGCATGATATATGTTATATCTCTGGCAGAAGGATTTCTACCGAGGATTTACTGAGTGGGATGGTGTGTCATACTATATAACTCACATCTGACCTGACTAGTTTGGCCATAAATTTCTTGTCTGCAGAGATATTTTTTTTCTCCTTGGAAGTGGCATTCAAGGATATAGAGAAGAGACAAACACTGGATTGCCATTGCCAAATGCTATTGTTTTTAAATCCTGTCTGAAGTTCGGGGAAGATCAATATTACAGCATGCAAAAGTATTTTCTTGCTAAATTTGCATGCTGGCTCTGAAAATTGCAGTTTCTGTCAGAGCAAGTTAGAATTGCTGCCCAAATTGTCCTCTGCCCCTCCCCATGTCCTGGCTAGCTTTGGTACATGTTCTTTTCTGAGTGTTAACAGCAAACATTGCAGGAATGCTTGTAATAAAGATGCTTGACACATCAAATTAAACTGCATAAACCCAGCCCTGCTTTTGAACTGCTTGGTCCCATAAGGGGGGCTGTGGCCACTGGCGCCTGTGGCCGGATGACAGCTCAGTTACACAACAGCACAACAACAAAGTTGACTCCTGAGGAGCCTGGTGCTTTGTTCTACAAAGACTGGGGGGAAAGAAGCAACTGCTCTGCTGCTTCCGTGCAATAGCTCCATTGTTAGATAGACAATACTTGGACACAAAGCACACATAACATTTGAATCCTAGGGGTCCAACATTACTCTCTTACTTTCACTGTAGGAAGCATGTGACATGCTTGTAAAAAGAGGCACACGCATCTGGCAAAAGCTAATTGTGCAGAAAAGTTGGGCTGATGTGTAAATAACTTCTTTGACAATGTCTTTGGCTCTGTTTTTAAAACTTTCTACAGGCCCCAAGTATGTGAGAGTGGCTAACCCACAATTCTGAGTAGATGCAGCCATGTCTAAAAGCATTACCTTTTATTTTTACTTACTATACCCTGGAAAAAAATCTGCAAAGGTGGAGATGACCTAGAAGAGGTCATGGGAAAAGAAATGTCATTGAGTTTTCTAAGGATATTCTTGAATTATGTCTAATGTTCTACTGCAATGATCCAAAAGTAAGCACCTGCCAGAAACAGAGAGTACAAATGTTTTCAGAAAAGTGAAGCACAGCTAATTTTTAGTGCAGTGAATAAAGTGCTTGAAAAGTGAAGCCTAAATATATTTGTCCATTTGCTTGCCTTGGCTGAAGACAAAAGGTTGGTTGGAATACTTAGGAATAAATTATGAATGAATATTTTTGTTAGCATATGCCATTCACCACTGCCAAAACAGCATCGCAAAGCAATATTGGCACTGTCAAAGTTACAGAAAGATGCAAAGAGTTAGAGATGTAAAATAAGAGAAAGAAACTTTGCTTCTCCTAATCTAAAGAGACCTGAAAGTAAAGATTTTCTTTGAATCAGAGCCAATGTTTGTAACAAGCTTATCCACATGTTTCAAATTTCAAACTGAAAATAGGCTTTCTGAAGCAAATGTGATTGTGGAAATGGATGAAGAGGATGGTTTTCAAACTGTGCTTTCATGGAATTGGAGGATTGTTTTGGATTAATGTGCTGGTTTCAATAGTATGGATATTTGAACTGGACCAGTCCTCTAAAATGCTGAAATTCTGACATCACTGAGAGCATCAAACCTGCTGGTGAGGCCGAAGTATAATGTATCAAGATGGAGGAGAAGTTGTGAGAACAGAGAATACATCCTCCAGGGTGACCTGTCCCCCCAAGCTTGCACTGCAGCTTGTCTGTGCACTGGGACTTCTCTGTCACAGCCCTGGCTCACACTTGTCCGAAAGACCCAAGCCTGCCACCACAGGTGCTGCTGCAGGAGACAGTGGTGCTATGTGGCCAGTAAGAGTAATGCAAAGCTGGAGTGTCAAAAAGGGATGTAAAGAAGAGGCTGTTGCGTTCAGTCAGTGGGATCTGACTGGCTTGAATCTAGGGTTTGTTCCTAAACACTTAGTTTTTGAAATCTTTGGAGCCTGACAGGCTGTTCTGTGTTGGTTCAGCTTTTGCTCTGACATCCCTTGTTCAAGGTTTGTAACGGCATGTCCTCCCTCGTTGTTTGCCCAGGTGGAACATTTACATTAACCTTGGGCAAGTTACAGAGTGACTTAAACACTTCCAGTTTCCCTAGTAAACTATTTCTGGCACAGAGGTTGCTCCTGAGGTTATTATAAACAGGGCTGGGCTGTGCAAGCGCTTGGACAATTAGAGTATCTTTTCATGAGAACTCAGAGTACTCCTTTAGAAGAATGTTTACCTTGTCTGATGACTACCTCAAAAACAGGCAGGTAGAAGGAAAAGAAAAAGGCACAATGCTTCAAAACATGAATAATTACATCACCATAAACATCAAACATCCAAAGAGAACATAGTACTATAATGTTGTGACTCATTTGAATAAAGTCAAAACCTCTCCCTGAACCCAGGGGGATGACTCCTCAACACAGTTCCTTACACAAACAGTTGCAGGAGGAAACCCTCCTGGTCAAGTCTCTCCATCTAATGACAGGTTCTTTGTGTTAATACAGGGAACTAAGTCTCTCTAGATATTTTCAGCAGCTGTCATTTAAAAACCCTACCTATTCATTTTAAAAAAAAGAGCAAAGACATTATTTTTGAGCATTTTTTTGAGGATTTTGAATTCTTTCTCTGCTTTTTTCTGCTCCCTTGCCCCCTTCAGCTTCACTTAGGAGATGAACTTTGTGTTCATTTTTGCATCATACCCAAGGAGGACAATGAAACTGTTTTGCTGTAAGACCAGTTAAGGTGATAATCAAGCAGCTTGGTTTCTCATGTTTGACAGAAATGCCTAACTAGAAGGCTGTGGCCAACTTCAGTCAAATTTTTAGATGGATCACCTGGTTTGGTTACTTCCTGCTGTTTAAGAAAAGTGTAGAGGCCTGTTGCATCAGTCATTATCACCCATATCAGTGGGTTTTGTTCACTAACTTGATACAAGGAACATCTATATCAATAGAAAATCACTCAGGCCTTATGTTGCTTCAGACAATACCCAGGATGTGAACACAAACTTCTTGGAGGTGAAAGGAAAATGCTTTATCCTGCCTCTTCAGCCATCCCTCCATGGACTGACAGGAAATCAAAGTGCACAACACCCTCCTGCAAAGGGGCCCTTATGTTTAGAAAGAAGAAAGAAATAGAAAATATTATCTGTAACATACACTGTTGGTTAAGCACACACTAGATTTTCCATGGGGTTGTTCAATAAAGCCTCAAAATTCATGGCAAAATTCAAAGTTGATTTGCCCAATCCCAGTATTTTTCTAATGATGCTTCTCAGAAAATAGGCCATTCAGTTGCACCTTTTTTTTTTGTGCAAAAGCATGGGAAAGGATTAACTGAGTTAATATCTTTCAGACCCAGCCCAACAAGCAGTTAATTTGGAAAGCTCACCATCCTGACATTTGAAACAGCTAAAAAAATTGCACCTCAAATATGACTAATCCTGAAATCCATGGAATGATTGGAATATTCCATCGTAGGAGTAAATCTTGTGAGATTATCTCCTTCATGTGAGAGGCAAGTCCTAACAGCTACAAAATAAATCCCTCCTGTTCCCTAGGTTGCTCTGTTAATTTGTGTGCCCATGGCAAGGGAAAGGATGCACAGTCTAGTTCTCGCAGGATGATTTGATGTAGTTGTTGGGGAAACATTTTGCTGATGGTATTTCCTCTGGGCAGAAAGACCAGTCTGAGCTGTAGCTACAATATCCCTGCTAGAAAACAGCCTGGGACAGAGATTACAGGTTTTAAAGTCAAAGTGCAACTGTTGCAAGTTTTTAAGTTTTCATGAAAATTGCAAATTAAGTGGCTTGTAAGAACATATTTTCTTCGTGACAGCTGCTTAAAATTTTTGCAGTTGCTTGTACATCTTGTCACATGGTCTTGCCAAACACCAGCTGTGCTTGTCCTGGAGTCACCCTGCATATAAACTGTACATAGAGAGCCTGGGACCTCTGGTTCAAGTGCCAGGTTTGCTGTGCACCATAAAGTTTGAATGTCTTTGTGTGTGGGGGACCTGAGGCAAATATATCCTCATGTATCCTCGCAACTCAAATTCACTACTTCCCTGGTCAGTCTTCTCTGCAGCCCTCGTTGGGTCTGCCAAGACCATGGATGGCAGATTTGAATTTCTCTATCACCTCATTACCTTTCTGGATGGAAACTGAAAATAGTGTTATAACTACCAGCTCTATACACAGTGCTCATTTGGAAGTGATTGAAACATATCCAACTTTTGTCTTCCTGGATGTTCACCAGATAACAACCTCTCTGTGGCTGTGTCTGGAATATTTTTGTCTCAGAGGCCTGGAGATGAATGGTCCTGTATGTTATTACAGTTTTACTGGGCCATTAAACATTACTCCCAGTAAAAATATCAAAATTTTGCATTGCAGCCTTCACCCCCATAATTATATTTGCATTTTGATTAGTCCAAAGGGAACAGGGAATAATTTCTGTGGTAATGTGGGATTCTTTCCTTGAGAAAACTTGAGAGAAACCTCTCCTACATACATGTTGTATTTACCCTGGTCTATATGTCTGTATTCTCTTTTTTTTAACCAATGTTGAGACTAATTGAATTTTGTAAGTATTCTCAGGGCGTCACAAAATTAATGCTGCCTGTCAGCTGATAAATTGTGCCTTTTATTGAACATACTGCTAATTGATAAAGAGTATGCTTAAGCAGCATCTCAAAGCAGGTCTGACACCACATATCCATGAATCAATGTGAGTGCCTCAACCTGCAAAATATTTTATAAGAGGAAGGGTTTAATTTCCATACTATTTATATTTGTGTTGAACAAAGTCCTTCTCCCAGGCACCTCTGAATGTAAGGATAGACATGACAGATCAAGAATCACTTCTGTGAGAAGAATTTGGACCAGATACGCACTGCATCAAAACCCCTTGGTTAGTGCCAACATGCCGCATTAAATCACATAAACCCATGGAAAATACATGTCTGGCTTACAAAATCTGTCTCAGGGAGAGGCGTCTGTTTTGGTTTTATATAAGCAGCCATTCCCACTGCATTAGTTCTTTGCTTAATGGGTTCTGAATGGAAGCAAGGGATTTGGCTCCAGAAACTTTGTCTGAGGAACACTTTCTTACCTTAGAGGTTACAAAATTTCATTAATAGTAAATAATCTTTTTACAGATTGCCCTTAGGTGTCCTGCTTGCATTGCCAGCTGCCTGTGGAAGGGTAGCTGATTAGCGAAGAGGGACTACTGTTTATTCCCTCATTCCTTGTGGTAGACCAGGATCCTGAACTGCTACTCTTGATCAATTTGTTCTGACAGTGAATGGAAATTACAGCACAGACTTTTCTAGGGCATTCTCCTGTTTCAAAAAGAAGCATTTTAATAGCTTGATTAGTCTCCATGAATGTGGATATGTCCTGGTAATTGGCTGCTGTGCTCCCAGTATTGCATTCTAATATTCCACTGTATGCAATTGACTGAGAAGTACTGTATAAATTGAAAGGATAATTGGATTAACTGCAAAATGACAGTGATTAAGATCCTAACCTGGGTTCTGGAGCCTCTCTTTTAGCAACAACTTCCTCTATGACTCAAAGGAAATCAATAAAGGTTAGGTGACTCCATACCCTTGCAGACCTGACCTTCAGTTTCTCCGTGCAGCCTGCAAAGAGGGGACCACAGCAGGATTTCACTGCACCAGCTCTCTAAGAGCTCGTGTTTGTGGGGACTGTGTTCACAGACTGGAGTTACGGAGTGTATCTGCTCCACCAATCAGTGGGTGAAATTGGGCTAAATGGAACACAAATCCTGACTTTTCTCCTCTGTTTCATATGGTTTGAGAGAAGCAGGGAGAAGCAAGGGGGGCTGAACCAGAACTGTTCATGCTGGTATGGAGTGAATTAGTTTGTGAGGAATGTCCTCACAGAAGATTTGGTTATGCAAGAGCACAGGTAGGGACAAGGGGACACAGTCCTAAGCTGCACCAGGGGAGGTTTAGACTGGACATCAGGAAGAAGTTCTTCAGGGAAAAACTGATTTCATTGGAATAGGCTGCTCAGGGAGGTGGTGGAGCTGCTGTCCCTGGAGGTGTCTAAGGAAAGACTGGATTTGGCACTCAGTGCTGTGGTCTAGCGGACAAGGCAGTATTAGGTCATAGGTTCAACTCAATGATCTCAAAGGTCTTTTCCAACCTAGCTGATTCTGTGTGATTCTGTGGCTCTGTGATTTCGCTTTGGCTGCTGGCGACCTCTACCAAAACCAGCTCTAGAGTACTTTCTGCCTGTGAGCACCCCTGTGTCTAAAAGTCCTTGCTCAGGAGCTATTGCCCTCTGTGCACCTGCTTGAAGTGATTTCTGGCTGCTTTGCAGACAGAAAAGACCTGAAGCTGTCATGGAAATAGCCAAACATGCAAACTCTGAACAAATGCTGGGGCAACTAATGCCTAACCCATCTCTTATGCAAGATGTATCTATTTTGTGTAATCTGATATGTTAAAAAAAACCCCCCAGACATGCCACCAGCTACAATTCACCAGAGGTCTGTTGTCCTAGAATTGGCTGCTGCTGACTGCACAACAGCCACCCATGGCCAAAGAGTGATTAACTATTTGTTTATCTCCTCTCTGAGACATTTAAGACTCAATGCATTTCTTTTGTACTCCTATGTGTCTGCACTGTGTCAAGTGGCTGGACATGAAAGCACTTACATAAGGTTATTAGAGGATTGGGTAACACTAAGCTACAGTTTCTCTTAGGAAGATGCAGCAAGGTTCAGCAAGGGTGCTGTCTATTTTAGTGGCTTCTTCCCTAGGCCATGGCCAGATGTGGCAGGTCAAAAGAATGAGGAATACACTGACAAATTGGTTCGGGGTTTTTTGTGTATGTGGGAGAGGGGTTGTATTTGTTTGGATGGCGATTTTTCAGGTTTTGGTGTTGTTGTTGATGTTGTTGTGGTTGTCAACTTGTTTTGTTGGCCTTTTTTGGTTTTTTGTGGTTTTTTTTTTTTTTAACTGGCTAGTGGGGGAAATCAATATAATTGCATGAGGAAATATAATGATGAGCACCTAGCATTGAGTCTGTGAAATTTGCCTGGTCTGACAATGTCTCTGTGAAATGACAGCAGTGCTCACAGGAATATGGCCTATGCTGTTTTAGTTTTCTTTCTGCAATCCATCCAGAAAGAGCTGCCAATCACATTACAGTGTTGTGCTTTACAATGTACTGCATAGGTAATTTTTTCAAAGAAATCACCAGTAAATTAGCTTGATTTTACTAAATCAATATTATTTACCATATCCACATAATTTATACCATGTAAAGATAAGCATTTGCAAATTCAAAACATTTAATTGCTGTTCAGTGTTCCTGCCTCATGTCAGTGGATTTATGAGTTAACAATCAGTGAGAGCTGAGTGCTGCTTTCATTTCCAATCAAGGAGGTTATGCTTGGCAGGCATCATAGTTCTGTTATGTTCAGCCAATGAATACTTTTGCACAAAATTGTACAAAGTAGAGTAGAATATGGAAATAATGTTTTGAAGTAGAAAGTTCTGTCTAGAACTGTCTGGCATATGAGGGAAGGTGAAAAAATAGTTGGTCAAGTTACTTCTTTGATTACAGATGTCTGAATACCTCAATTTAGTATGGTAGCACTCGATTAACACAAAGAACAAATAACTTTCCTCAATTCATCCACTCTGCTTGGATTTCTAAACTTCTGTGGAAATGACCACACACACACACATGGGGTCCTATTAACAGCAAGCTTTGAGGTTTATTAAAAAACAGAATTCATGCATTCTGTGCCAAACCTCTGGTAAGGACCACGAAAAAGGCTTTTTAGATACTCCAGTCAGCTTTTCCAGTAATGTATGTCTAGGCAAACTTTTGCTCTGTCTTGCTTTTTCTCATACTTTTGT
Source organism: Illadopsis cleaveri (assembly GCA_013399915.1). Lineage (NCBI taxonomy): Eukaryota > Metazoa > Chordata > Aves > Passeriformes > Timaliidae > Illadopsis > Illadopsis cleaveri. The sequence goes on along the minus strand of VXBB01025229.1, from coordinate 696,122 downwards.
TGACCTTCACTTGACCCAGAGGCTTGATTTTGTGAAGGTATATTTGAATATCTGCTTCCCATAGGAATTACAGAGATTGGATGTTGTGTGCTATCAGCAGAGGATTTGCAATGTCAGGCTTTTGGAAGCTAAATTATGTGATCATTCAAGGTGTTTTGCTGAACTGATACCACTAGTAAGATGTATGAAGGGCAGTCATGTACGTGTGGGTACTAGAGGGTATGTATTGCTACTTGGGTCTAAGTCTTTTGAATTTTACAATCTCTTGGTTTTCACAAGCTGATTTTCATTGTCGTTGTACAAGGGGAAGCATTCTCAGAATAGTCTGAGTTGGGAGGGACCCATTAAAATCATCTCTTTTAAACTGAAACCTGAAACAACTAATTTCTACTCCCTGTTGATTTCTTTTGTACATATTGGCATCTTTTAGCTCCTCTGGATCACAATTTCTCCATTGATAAAATAAGATAAACATTAAAGAATGTGAAAGAAAGTTGACACTGTAATTGTTATTATTGCTGTTAAATTGGTTAGATCTGAGGCTTTCCATGTTACTGATATGGTTGATATGAATAATCATAAGCATTTAGTTTCAAACGTAACACACTGCAGAACACTTTGAAAGTTCCAGATTCACACTTTCCTTCATGCCCACAACAAGCCCCAAAAGAACAAACAAATAAAAAAAAAAAAACCAACAAAACAGACAAAAAGGCCCCCACAAGTAACAATTAAATCAGATTAAATAAAAATCCAGTAGAGATAAAATTTTTGGTTTGACACTATGGAAAAGCCCTGCAGAAATCTGCCCTGGCTTTCACAACACACCTGAGAATGAGTCACTATGTTTTGATAATCTTGTATTACCAAGATATTTTCTTTTAAATTGCAACAACAATTAAATGTATTTAAAAGAAAGCTACATCTGCTAGGTCTTCTCTCCTTTGGCAGAATTTAGTGACAAGTGTGATGCATAACTGGCTCTCAGATCAACTAGCTGATGACTGGGTGCTTCATTCTATTCCTTCCAGTGCCAACAGGATCCCAGTATAGGACAAATCCCAGGGAAGCAAGGCCAGAACTGGTCTGGCTTCTTCCATTCCTGCTGACAACCCTCACCTCGTGCTTTTTCCTCACCCAATTTGTCTCGCATGGGGCTTTGAGGGAGATTCCCAAGAAAGGCCACCAACTGAATGTCTGCTCTTTTCATAGGCTTGCTGTAGTCTTAACAAAGATGCCTAAAAATAGTAAAAATAACAATAACAGTCATATTTTGTATGTGTGCCATCAACCCTAAGGACATGAAAGCCAGGCGTCCATTGTGCTGACTTAATGACTGTTATAATGACTGGCATGAGAAAGGAACATCACAGTTCCTTTGATATTTCAGGGAACAAAGGCACACTTTTCATCCCCGAGCTTACTTACAAAAAAAGGATGAGACTGAACAGTGCAAAGAGTTGGCAGTGTCAGTGTGGGGGCAGGGTGAAAGGGAGAAACCCACAGCTTTTATTTCCACACATAAATAAGGCTTGTTTTTATTAATTTTCCTCTGTGAGTTGAACCATGTGCTGTAGCACTGAATCACTTCAGAGTGATGTTGTTTCAACAGAAAAAAGGGTATTTTCCACCTTTAATCCTCTCATAAAAATATTACCACAAAAGCTCCTTCTAATATGCATGCCTCAGGAAACAAACATGTATGATCCCTGATGGTAGAAATGTGCCTACCAGTACTGGCATGTTCTGCTGTCCCCTGCCTTTGTTTGGATATTTTCCATTTTTTGTTTTGTCCTCCTTGTGGCTACAGGTGCAACCTTATTCTTACACTGGTCTGCTTCATCATGCCCCATTGGATGAACTTACAAGAGAGCTTCAAATCTCAGCGTGCTTCAGCTCTTGGATTATGCCAGCATCCACTTGAATTGAGGCAGACAGGCATGGCCCTGGGGCTTTGGACAGAGTCTAGACCTGAGATGCAGTGATGACCTAGGACAGGGAGGATGTCACAGGCTATGAAACTCCAAAATGGTATAAGATGTAAGTGGAAATAGATGAGGAGTAGGCTGCAGGTCAGCTGTTGCAAAATATGTAACCAGATTGACTGCTCACCTGATTTCAAAACACTGGGCTCCCCTTTTATAGTTGAAAAATAATTAAGCGCAGAAATCTGTTCTATTTTCTAGAAATGGAAAGGAATGCGAATATCAGCAAGTTTAGTGTCTTTAAAAAAACCAGAAATGTCATTATTTTGAGCAGAAGATATTAGCTATGATATTTGACTTGTTTCCCAAAAGACTAAGAAACAAAAATATCTTTTAATGGCTACAGTTATTTCCATATTTTACTGCATTTTCATTTTCAGTTGCCTCAAGGTTTTATTCTTTGCCAGTAGTTGTAGGGCATGGGTAAATGGCATTAGTCAGCAGATTACAGATCTATTGCTGATTCAGCACCTCAGGAAAAAATATTAGAGAGTGAAGATGGAGTATATTGTTTAATTACAGCAACCTTGAATTGCTTCAGTTAATCACTGAGTGAATATACTCTAAAGATTTTAAATGAAAGGTATGCAGTAATTTTCAATACCTCCACCATGGAAAGAGCTTCCAAATCACCATGGCTTAAGAGCACACAGCCTGGCTATAACAGACTTGAATCATCTGCATATTGTGTTTACCCTCATTCAGCTGTTTATTTGCAGTCCAAGTGCATCTCACCAATATTTAGTCATTAGGCTGTGAAGGCAACAGTTCTTCAATGTATATATTGAGGCCAAGCCTCTTTAGCATAATGGCTTGATAAATAGAAGGCCTAGCCAGTCTTCCCAACAGCACCCAAGGTCAGCATGGTGGGACAGAGACATTCCACACTGGGCACACATTCTCTCTACCACTGCAAGGAGCAGCATAAGTATACCAGCATTTGTTTGAGAATTTATTTCCAAATTATCTCACATAACTAGAACACTCACTTTCCAATTGCTTGTAACCTTCCAAAAAAAGCCCTCACTTAGATGCTATTTGTTCTTAATGTTTTAATGGTGAGTTTTAGCAAGGAGAGATTAAGATATGACCTCTGGTATTTACTACCATTTATGGTGACTTTTAGAAGAGACCTATCTTTTGGACAGAAAATGGAATGAAAGAATGCTTTACCAAGACATTTTTCCCACCTTATCTCTTTTTCTAAAATTCCATTTGACCATTTGCTATTACAGTCTGAATATGCTTATTGTTGATTAAAATAATAAATATTTAATTCCAACATTTAAATTACAATTCCTTTTAAGCACCTCAAAAGAGGCAAATGTAGTATTGCAACAGTCTACTCTTAGGTGTTTATGACTGTCTTCTTGTTTAGTGTTTGCATTTTTGTATCTCAGAAGGAGAACACTGGAGAATAAGGTTGTGGAATACCCAGCCTAAAGACTGAACTTCTTGCTAGAGTTGCTTTAGGGGTTTTGAAAAAGAATACAATGTCATACTGTGCCAGAGAGTTTTCTGGTGCTGACCACTGAGAACTGCTGATATCACTGTGTTACTGGAATAGGAATTGTGGCAAAAGGCATTGAGGGACCTCCCTGGTACCAGTGCCTGTTCTGCAACAGCGCTGGACATGGATTCTTCTGGCTGCATGTCCTGTATCCACCTGACCTTGACTTGCCTTTCTTTAGGGTTCGAACAAGGCAAATTGTCCCATCTTTTTACTGAATTGTATTTTTAACCTCTCAGGTAGTCTTTGATTTTCATTCTGGATGTGTCAAATAATTTCTACCTTCTTCTTTCCTTCTTTTCCTTGCATTTTTATTCAGTATAGAAAAGAATATTGCATTTATCTCTGGGATGTCCAACATTGGAAGGACACTGACTTGTTGGATTGAGTCCAGAGAAGGGCCACTAATTTGATTAGAGGGATGGAGCAGCTCTCCTATGAGGAAAAGCTGAAACAATTGGGTTTGTTCAGCCTGGAAAAGAGAAGTCTTTGGGATGACCTAATTGTGACCCTCCAGTACCTGAAGAGAGCCTAAAAGAAAGATGGAGAAGGGCTTTTTACAAGGGCATGTAGTGACAAGATTAAAGGGAATGGTTTCAAATTGAAAGAGATAAGGTTTAGATCAGACATTAGGGAAAACTTTTTACTATGAGGGTGGTGGACTACTGAAATAGAGTGTCCAGAGAATTTGTGGATGTGGATCCCTGGAAGTGCCTAAGGGTGGGTTTGATGGAGCTCTGAGAAATGTGGTCTAGTGAAAGGTATCCCTGCCCACGGCAGGGGGCTGGAACTAGGTGGTCTTTCAGGTCCCTTCCCACCCAGACCTTTCTATGATCCTATCATTTCATGGTATCTGGAATAAACAATAGTAACACGAGAACGCTTGCGCTGCATCCTTGAGAAACCACGCCCGTGGTCGTCAGCAGGAGGAGGAGAAGGTACATTCAGGAGTTCCAGCCCCTGCTGGTGACCAGCGCAGGGTCCCTGTGATGCCCCAGGCCCGGGGCGGGGTCCCTGGACGCAGGGGCGGCGGGCGGGGGGCGCGGCGCAGTCCCGGAAGCCGCCGGCAGGGGGCAGGAGCAAATCGCCCGCGGCCCCCGGGACGCGGCGAAAGCGAAAGCGACATACGCTGCCGGAGCCACCGCCAAACCCAGACCCGAACGAGGTGTTCGGAGACAATGCAGTGCTGCAGAGCAGCCTGACGGAGCACCAGGAGGTGTGATTGCTAAAAGGTCTCCCTGTTTTTACTAAACGGCCTCGTTTCTGTGACATTCAGGAACGTTTATTGTCAGAATAAAACAGAAAACGTCGATTTTCCAATCTTCCTTGCAGAAATTGGCATCTCTTTTTCAATTCCCACCTTCATCTTCTGCTTGTCATCCCCTTTGTGCAAAGATTGATCATGATGGCGTGACGTGATGCTAAATGGGGAGTAAGTGGAGTGTCTCCCAATGAGGTTTGGCTCTTTATTTTCCCAGTGTGTCATCATGTGCCCACTTCCTAAAGAGCAGCCCACAGCAGTGATGTGGATTGCTGTCACTGTGATGAGTAAGACCAGGAGAGAAAGCGCAGGGCTGAAAATAATTTGCAGAACTGTAAAAATCCAGGCTTACAGTACTAACTGAGCCAAAATCATGCAGAGTAATAAAAGACATACCAGATGCTGTAAACAGCCTCCTTTTAACATTTGCAACGAATAATATTAAAAAAAAACCAAACCAGCTGAACCCATCAAATGCTACTAAGCGTTTGCAAAGGCTATGGAGTAGAAAGCTCACTCCAACTGACCTTTTCCACTTTGCATTTTAGGGGTTTGCCTTGTGCCAACACTCGGAGCAGCCAGCATCAGCTATCTGCAGGGCGTGGTGCCAGGCTCCCAAAGATGTCCCCAAGGGTACAGGCAGACTGCCCACTCGCATGCGGCACTGCCAGCAGTCCCTCCAGGGTCAGCCAGGATGGTCTCCGGGCAGCTTGGCACCCCAGCAGAGCTGTCCCAGCGGAGAATCAGCTTCACTGGCTCTGGATGTGCATGGCCTGGGTGACCTCCTAAGCCCACAGTGTCCAGGGGGTTGAAGGGCTGGAGGTTGCTGCAATGTCATGTTTACAGCATTGTGGTAACCTACCCAAGATTTAACCAGTCAGGCAATAATTGTGGCAGGAGCACTCAGGGCAGGTCATTACTCTTGTACTTTGCAAGGCCCTCAATTCAGCTTTTTGTTGCAGAAAATAAAAATAGAGTGCCTCTGCCTTGAGTACTCCTGAGCAAGACGAAAACAAGGCTGGCTAGAGATTGCCCATGAGCTTTATTTTTAAGAGGGTTAGCAACACTGTGATATTGTTCCCATGCTGTGCTGATGTTTAGTCCTGTCTAATACAAGAAGTGACAGTTCCAGCAGCTCGGGGTGGTGTAGCTTTGACCCTCTCTGTTTATGCAACCCCACTTTTCCTTGTGGAGACTTTGCCTTTGCTTTCCTACTCTGAAATGCTTCCTCTCAACTGTTTATTAGGATTGGAAATGCTATCCTTATTGCTTTATGTACTGAAATATAACCTCTTATTCTTTGTCAGTTCTTTTCCTCACTTTCTCTACACCAAATGAAGGTGAGAGCTACCAATCTGTTTATAGCCACTCACTTCTCAGATTCCCATATTTCCTGTTAATTTACTTTAAAAATACTGTGTGTACATGTGCAGAAATAATACTGCGTATACATGTGCAGAAAATGCTGAGAAATTGCATGGCAAGTGACAAGAGCCACAGCTTGGAGTGGCATTACCTGGGTCTGCACCAGTTTGTTGGCAGGCCCCTGGCAGGTGAGATTTGAGAACACCCTGAGATGACACCTTGAGATCATAGAAAGGCCTGGGTGGGAAGGGACCTGAAAGATTACCTAGTTCCAGCCCCCTGCCACATTTCTCAGAGCTCCATCAAACCCACCCTTAGGCACTTCCAGGGATCCACATCCACATCCACAAATTCTCTGGACACTCTATTTCAGTAGTTCACCACCCTTACAGTAAAAATGTTGGAGCCTGCCAGATGGTCTCTGGGGTCTCTGCATTACCATCAGATTGCTCCAGAAGAAATAAAGTCAGGATCCTACCCACCCTGCTGTGTGTTGGAGGATACGCTTGTCCACTCACAAAAACGCTGAAAGAAATAAAGTCAGGGAAGCCAGGACTGAAGATTTTCCTGCTGCTGGGACACAGAGGCACAGTGAGAAGTTTGGCTACAGCTTTTCAGCAGAGAGCTGAGTGGGGGAGCCTTCTGAAATGGAAACCGTCTGGTAGCGCGGGAATTGTCTTTGGCGCGCATCTCCATAAACTACACCCAGGCATTCCGGTGTGGCTGAGAGGAAACTGGAGATGTGTCCGTGCTCTCTGTGGCTGAGATCAGCTGGGAAGCACGGCGGGAGGAAGCGGCCTGGGGCTGGTGGCTGCTGGAGCGTGTTTGTGCTGGGGCCGGGGGCGCTGCATGGGCGGCTCTGCTCACAAGCTGTGAAAACAACCAGCCGGCCCATCGTGGCTGTTGTTGTTGGAGAGGTTGCAAAAATGGGATGCATCCATTTCGGCACTTAAAAGCATCAGCAATCTCCGTAATTCATCTCACTGTTCTTGCTGACATGATTAATTTTCAAAGGATTGGGCATGATTGTGTTAGTTTCTGTAAATATCAGAAACTTGCCAGATTCTGTAAATATCAGAAATCTTTTCCCAGAAATATTTTTTTTCAAGCTGGTTGGCTAAAGGTTGCATAAATTACACTTTTATTACTTTAATAAACAGGCTATTAACAGACATTCTGATAGAATAGCAACGCTTTACACAGTAATTTAATTTGTGATTATGCCATACTGTTTTATACTAACCTAAAATTCTGTATTGGAGAGGAACACACGTGGTTTTAATTATCTTGATGATACAACAGGTTTATAAAACTTGCTACAAGCTCATCAGTTCAGATGCAGGTATGATTCATACTAGATGTAAGAAAATTACTCAGGAATGTAATGTCACCATTGATAATAATCATTATTCATATGTTCTTTAAACATAGTAAAAAGAGAATGTATTGTTTAAGGTTGCCAACACCACAGGATTTCCATTTTTCCCAAGTGGATAGAACAGTTTTTTACAGTTTCCCCATGCTCAGCTCAACACCAGCAAGCCTATCTCTGCAGGTGACAGCTCAGCTGCCTAACCTGTCATGTGTCATTGCACAACCTTCCTTGTTGGCCTGTAGAGTTGTGGTATATCGCTAAGTCCTGGGATAAGGTTAGCTTACAACCAAGGAAGACTGCTGACTCTCCGTCTCTGGAGGCTCCATGAAAAACAGGGGAATTCTCAGGAATGGTGCAGGTTGATCTGTGGATGAAAGTGATTTTTTTGAGTCTTTCCCCTCTTTATGTTCAGTGATATTATAATAGTTTTGATTGTACTTGAACACCTGCTTGACCAGTAGACATGGCCTGTCAGGATTCTTACTGTAGCATATGGCTTTTTGTCTTTATTATGAGCCTGGTTTAATTAGAAACTAACTGTAATATTCTCTTCATTTGCACCCCTAGTTTCTCTCATCTGAAACTGTGCCTGTGGAGTGCTTCCCAAGGCCACATCTGCAGACCCTGATTTTTGCAGTCATCCTCTTACTCTGTTGTAAAGCGTTTACATGCAGAGGCTGTATGCAAACACAGAGTACTGGCTGTAATGTAGTTACAGTATTGGATACAAATAAATCAGTTTCAGCTGCACAGCACTGTAACCAAGAGTTTCCAAAGCATATCTGGAACAAAATAATAATATAATTTTGGTAGAATTTAATGAGGTTGTAACTTCAGAGACAGGTAGTGGGAATAACTGTAATCCAAGAATTTAGTTTCCTGAATCCTAAAATAGATTCATGGCTTCAGTGGATGTTCTTCTGAATGTATCTCAAATAAAAGACATGCTTGTTTAGACATTTTTTTCTCTGCTGCACTCATCATATCGCTTTCTCATCCTCATCTGTTCTTTGGCTTTTGCCCTCCTTTTATGAGTTCCTCTCATGCTCCCATATTATACTGGTTTGCAAAAGTTCACTCATAAAAATTTCAGTATTTATTTACCTTGTGCTACTTTCTTATTATAGCATTTCTGAATGTACTGTACATTCCTGATTCCAGAGTAGTACATAGTGCTCGCAACGCCTGGGTGACAAAGTCCATGCATGTATCTGGGATTACACGCACACACATGCCATTTTACAGGGTTCTTTTCAGTTTCACACCAACTACCAAAATGTTTTAGCTTTTTCTTCTCTTTATCATAATTCTCGTAAAACTAAATTAATGTGATTAGGAATAATGACAGATTATTTCTTGTGCTCATGAGAATAAAGATTCGTCATGAAATCCTACCTCACATTATTACAATTGCTTATTTAAAGAGTAACCTGAAGTTTTACTTCATGTTTCTCACCCTGATTTACAACTCAAGGTATACCACCTTGTGGGTGGCACTGCAGGAGGACTAGGACTTAAAATGATGTTTGATTTTCACTTTACATTACACCTTTTATAATTTTTACTTTTTGTTGCTTTCTGTAAGTAGAGGTCTTCATCAAAACAGGCATAAATCATACATATATATACATATGATTTTTTTTAGTGTTAGATTCGTCACTTTTCATTTTTCATCTGTTATTAATTTTTTGCCTTCAGTTAGATCCACTATTTCTTGTCCCCTTAAAATTCAAGTGATTTGAAAAGGTCTCTGATTCACCACTGGTATCACTTCAGTATAATGCCAGCATCATTTGACTTGTGTATGAATAGTCACAGCTTTCATTGGAAAAAAGGAGCGCAAGAGCCAGGAAAGAAATGTACTATCACCTCTCCCAGGCCACCTGCCTGCACTGGAGGAGGTAAGGAATTCCAGGACAAGCTGTTTTTTAAACCTAGCACAGCAAATACATTCAGAAGATATTACTTTATAAGTCATTCCAAATGTTGGATCAGTTTGTCCTCTGAAGTCATAATATGATGCAGCTACTTTCAAAATCCATCTGCCAGCAAGACTAAGTAATTAAACTCCTCTCTCCTGCTCCCTCATGTAGTCTCCCTGAAATGCCTTGAGGTCTGTCCCACCTTCCCTTCTGCTGCAAGGCCTGAGACATCATCTGGCACTGGGGCAGGTGGCTGCAGGTGTCCCTGCAGTTGGAGACCAAAGGGTCTGAGCTGGCCAGGCTGCTGGCCTAAAAGAAACCTGTGGGATTACAGGTTTCTGTGGGATACAGAAGCTGTATCTCCTGACAGGTGCCTTCATCCACATGCATCACTCCTGGTGCTGTGGTAGCCAGTTATTTTGCAGCTGATGCTGTTAATTCCCTGCCAGCTTCCTGAACCCTGTCTCTTCCATATATCTTGGTGAGCCTGTGGGTATTCAAACAATATTTGACTTGGAGGTACTACAAGGCAAATGCACAAGCCATCAAAGGCATGTTTTATAATCATGGCTTAACATGATTCTTTTCTTTGGCATTTGACTGAAAGAAAAAAGATTAAAAAATGATTTTAAAAGCCTTATGACTTTAAGCATGCAGAATGTCCCAGCCTTCTATCATTGTGAATCCATTTTCCCATGTTGAAGGGGGAAAGTTTACTCAGGAGTAATAAACAGGTCCCGTGGGACTGCAGCGTGCTACTGCAGTCATGCACAAAGTGAGTCGGCCAGGAAAGGGATGTCAGCCAAGAGGCTTCAGTCCCACACTTCAAAGGACAACACTCATGGGCAGCAGCTTTATTTTCCTTTTCAAAATGCTCTGACGAGCACTTTGCTGCATTGCTAGTGATACTGCTGAGAGACAATGTCCTGTGCACGTGGAAATATAAAAGGACGATTCTTGCCCTATTGACATCTGCTATGGTGTCCCAGAAAGGTGGACTACATCATGTAACAAATTTAAAATAACTGTACACCTAACCTCATTACCAGGCCATATAGACAGTGGATGAGAATCAAGTTAGTGGGATACTATTTCCTGAAAAGAGGTCATTGCTTCTCTGTGTCTCATTGTTTTTGACCTATTTATAGGGTTTTTTAAACACTCAAATACTTAGAAAAAAGCCTTCCTGGAGAAATCTGTTCGGAGGGGTTTACCTCCAGATGAGGTAGGTCTTATTTAGCTGGGCAAACATCAAGAGCAGCGCTGGAGATTAACAGTAGGTGGGAGGGACACTTATGGGGATGACATGACAAATGTTCCAGGCCAGCCCTGTTGCCCGCCTGACGTAACCTCCCCCCAGAGACCCCCAGGGCTAGCTCAGGTATTAGGGAATCTTGGGATCTTAGGGGGAAAGATTATATCCTAAAGGGACAGGACCGAGGGTATTTAGAACAGGCTCTTACCACAGATGGTGATCGCAGAGATGGTTTTATTTCAGGCCTCCTTGGGAGGTGACAGGCGAGGCAGGAGAGCAGGGCCAGTGGCCAGGGCTGGATGGTAAGAGAGGCCGTGGGTAGAGAGCGCGTGGTAAAGAGACCCGGTGGTAAAGAGGAGGCGGTGGTAAAGAGGAAGAAGCAGGAAGTTTCTAGGGTTATATGGACCCTCTGGAATAGATAAGTTGGCTTTCTGCCAATCCAGGTTTAGGGGGAAGGTTTT
>VXBB01025229.1:661287-684910 GCA_013399915.1 Illadopsis cleaveri | reverse complement strand
CCCCCACCCCAAACCAAGGTAACGGTGCCCTTTCTGAGTTGTTTCAGGGCATTGTCTCTACCTGGATAACCCCTCTGAAATGCTGCTCTGCCTCTTGAGGCTTTTGCTAGTCTCCATCCCAACACAATATGTGAAAGAGTATTTTCCCACTGCATGTGTAGCAATGTGCAAGTAGTTTTGAGAGCCTGAGAGACAAAGCCAGCCCTCCCCTAGTATGGTGCTCAAACTGAGGTGAATTTGCTGAGGCTGGGAGGTGGAATAGGATTCTAACACAAAGCCTACATTTCCAAGTGCAAAGCATTCAGTAAAGTCCCCCTGCAGTGGACAGGGCTGGAATGGATTGGATCTTGATTTATAATGTGACAGCCTCATGGGTAGACAGAACCTGGAATTAGCACCCGTTGGGTTGTGCAGCCTCATGGGTAATCTCAGCATCTCTTGTTGTAGGTGCCTACCAAAAATACTTGAGTCTGTGGGCTTACAGACATAAAGGTGATCTTTATCACATTTATGCAGGACTTAGCTATAGAGATACTTTCTTCTTTGTCTTTTCTAAGCTGGGAGCGTGTGTCGATCTGTTGGAAGGACGGAGAGCTTTGCAGAGAGACCTGGAACGGTTGGACAGATGGGCAGAGTGCAATGGGATGAGGTTTAATAAGTCCAAGTGCCAAGTCCTGCATTTTGGCCACAANTTTCCCTGCCAGCTGACAGGTATAGGCTGCTGCTCAAGAAATAAAGTCTTTTATCTGTTGCTCTTTACCTTGCCACTATGACTGCAAAACTTTACTTAACTCACCAGTTCCTGCACTTTTTCACCAGAGACCTAATGATATGCTATCAAATTTTCCACTGTGTTATTTGGAAATAAGATTGTGTGGTTTTCAAGAAAAAGCATTTCAAATGGGAGAATTAATTACTATGAACCTATTTCTAACTTGATCAAATATTAGAAAGTTGACAGGCTTCAGAATGCAATTTTCTTCACCAAGTAAGGTTCCTGACTTCCTACTATTGTTGGGGTTTAGAGTTTGTAGCTGCAATAAGTTCAATGTTGGTGTGTATTCAGCTGCTACTTTCATGGCAGTACCATGACTTGGTGACAGTTCTCTTCTCCAGTCTGGAGCAAAGAAGCTAGAGTGGGATGATCAGCTGATATATTTATCATAATCTCAGCACCAGAGTAATGAGAGAAGTGAGGACTTGGAAATCTGAAGATTGCTACTGTGTGACATTTCAAAAAAAGCACAACTTGGGTAACAGTGGAGTTACCTAAAACTACATTACTTAAGTTATTAGTAAAGGTGAACGTCTTTAATTAGATATTGTATCTTTACATTCTGTATTAAACAGCTCCTGACCTCTGACGCTCTCTGAAAGTAGAGAGTGACACAGCTCTCAGGATGGGGGTCTGAGCTGAAACCACTGCCCAGCCCACACAATGCTCAGCTCCTTCATCATTTGAATGGCAGCTGACACCTGGACCTGGCCTTCTCTTCAGGCTGACATTTCATGTGCTGGCAATGAGCAGTTCAAAGAGAGAAGTTCAAAGGAATTTCTTTTGCAGATAGGAGGGGCATCTTCCAGGCAACTGAAGCAGCACTGGCCAGATGAGAATCCTACACAGGCTTGTTGACCTCCCCATAGGCTCCTCAGAGAAGAAGCACATTAGCAGGGTTCTGCTTCTCATGATACCTTTTTTTTTTTAAGATTCTCAAATTAGTGGGTTTTACATCATCTTTACTTGCTCAAGAACAGCTTCTCAGCTCCTCTGGAGCAATTGCTAGATTTTGTATTCTTTGGCATTACCTTCCATTTTGATCAGCCAGTAGAGCAGAAATCAGAGTGTACTCCCTATATGTATTCCATCTTGTAAGAAAGATATGAGCATTTGAATCAAAAAGGCCTATTGAAGGGTAATTGAGGGCATATTTAAATGTCCCTGTCAGAAAGGAGCCAACACAAAAGGCAAACAGGTATGTTCTGAAGATCCCACTATTATTCCCTGAATAAAGGGCGAAAAAATGCTCCTAAATGTACCCATCCAACATCCCACTGCAGTCAACTTAGAGTAGGTTCATCTTTAAAAGGGTAATTTTGGAGGGTTTTGCTGAAAGCAAGACAGGAGTCTTTGTGTTGCCACCTGGACTAGTCACCTCTAAGCAATGCCTTCCTGGTCCAGTCACTCCAGAATGGATCCTTCAAGCATAAAGAGAGACACTTTTGGCCTATGCTGGAAAATTCATCATCAAACAGAGAAAGAGGAAAGCTTTTATTCTGTTAAGTCAGTTGCCTTTGCAAATGTGAATTTTAGCAGGAAGGTTCACAGAGAGTGATCTGAAGTTTTACAAATCCAGTTGAAGGAGGCTAACAAAAAGCTTGGGCTAAAGTGTTCATCATTCAGGTGGCTTGTTCGTCTGAGACTTCCTAGAGGGCATTATTAATGTTCTGTGGCACGAATACTTTGATCTGGCAGCAGAAGTCCTTGGAGATGGCAACAGCTGCCTCTCATCTTCCCCCAGTGCTTCTCCTCACTCTGGCTATAGAGAACTTCCTTCTCAGAATCCAAAAAGGAAATAAAATCAATAGGGGAAGGTTGAGCAGCTAATTTAAACCTGTCTCCAAGCTGTTGCTTTGTGCTAACTGTTTAATACCTAGGAAACTTTGCTGGAAACAAATGCACACTGATGTCTCAACTTTTCAGCTGGTCTTTTTATATCAGCCAGGAAGGTTGCTGTATTCCCTGGGAGAAGACTGGCTCTTCCTGGCAAGAAGACAAGTGACTCAGGAATGACTCACTGGTTCAGGAGAACCTGCTGGCAGGCAGACACTCTCCTCAGTAGTGGCAAAAGTCCTCTCTGCAGCTCAGTCATGGGGAACGGCAGGAGGCCAACCTGTACCCAGGTGCTGCAGTTTGGCAGTCTGATGGCATAGACCTGCTGAGGAGAAGGAAGCACCAAGGACATGCAGTATGGCAACAGATCCCCTCAGAACTGGCCACACAAGGTGCCCTTCCTGCTCTTGTTTCAGCTCAGAGGGGCCAACACTGTGCAAGTCTACTGGCTTTATCCTTGAGATAATTTTTCTTATTCTGCTTTGTTTGCCACAGCAGACAGTGCCACAGCCCTCACATCCATCACACGCAGTGGGAGACAGCTCCTGTCCAGCTTCCCTGTGCAGCCCCGTGGCTGGGCCATGGAGATGAGGAATGCTGTTCCCTGCAGCCACTGTCAGAGCACTCAGGGGGCCAATTCATCACCCTTGCCTCTGCTACAAGAGACACTCAGCACAGTCCTTTCATGAAGTGGACCAAATGGTCCTGGCCCTGTTATATTATGACCCAGCCAAATATATTTACAGTGGCTGGTATTTAATTCAGCAAGTAATCCAAGGAGCTACTATGTACAGTTTAAAGAGTAAAACATTATTCCTCAAAAGACGTTCAGACTTTGGTTGTTCCTAACATGGTCTGTTCTGGGCAGGTCCTTTTCCTCTGAGGTCAAAGTCTTCCATTTTAACATTCTTCATGGATTTACTACTTTCTCTGCTCTCTTTTCTGCCATCTGTAAAATATTCAGTGACAATGATTAGATTAGAAACTGACAATAATTTGAGGAGAGCTGAAGGTAAATTCTGCACATGGATGTAAGATCAGGAATGATGAATGTTCTCACTGCAGAAGGGATAACTAGCAATGGCAAAATAAAATTGTTTTCCTGATGTCGTGCGAGGAATACTCGAAAAACTGCTGGAGAAAGAAGTAGTTAGGCAAGTGACAACTGCAGACGTACTTTCCTGCTGAGGGATGCTGAGGATCACGCTCACATGGTTAAAATATGATCCCAAAGAAGGAAAGATTAAAGATAGCCTCTCCGTTGATCAGAGATGCCATCAGCTGATCTGAGGCCACAGTAGTTCATGTGAGACCCTGTTTTCTGGCTTTGTGATACCAGCACATCTCTCTGTGTGCTGCGAGTTGCCCCTTTGGCATGTCACGTGTCTCTGTGTTGACTGCTCCCCACGGCTGGTGTGACACATGGGCCATTCTGTAGCACTGCCTGGGGCAGGTGGAGAGACTTCTCTGGTGCTGCTATGGTGTGGCAGAGTGACTCTGCACAGAAACGCCTTTGTTTTGCCTCTTAGCACTCTAAGTACTCTGCTTTCTGTCTAGGTTGGATGTGGGAAAAAAATGTTCTCTCCTGGAAAAGAAAATTCTAATTGCAGGCATGAAAAAGTAAAATTATTGTGACAAGTTCCTCCTCAGAGGGATGTCACCAGCCTCAGTGATATTTCACAAGAGTTGAATGTGGCCTGCTGACTTTAGAGATCAAGGAGTCTGAGTCCTGGATTTGAGTCTCTGCCAACCAAGCTTAATAATCTTTTTCAGTGAAAGATGTGGAGGACATGGGAAATCCAGAATGCACCGTTTATCTTTATTTTAGGTAGAATGGATGATGGACACAGAAGCACACCAATAGCTCAGCAAGATGCTGAAAGAGCACTGTCAATAATGTCAAAAAAGTGGATGACAAAACTGGCTGATGGGAGTGATACAGCAAGCAGTCAGCAGTGGTGCTAAATCAGAATAGGACTTGCACCAAGCATGGTTACACTGAGATTAACACATGCTACAATGACCAAGATTATTCTGCCTGGTTATTAGCAAGCTGTAAAAATAATATCATAGAATCATAGAATCATTTAGGTTGGAAAAGAATAATTTTAAAATCATTGAGTCCAATCATAAACTTAACACTACCAAGTGCACCAAATTTGCAGCTGGTACAAGACACATTAGGTGAAGAAGCATACAAATAAGATATTACTGGATGACAGTTTTAAAGGAAGAGCATGTAGGAAATTATATGTTTAGAAGTAGACAAGAAATCTAAATAGCTGCACTATAAGGTCTCTCTTCCACCTCTGACATGGTTCAGACAGTAGTCTGTGAAAAGCTTCAGGTTAGATCCACAAGAAGACTTAGACATCAGACAGACATTGTTTACTGTTAAATCTGAAATAACATCCACAGAATCTGTCTGTTGGCTACTCTTAGTCTTGGCAATAAATGCATGAAGGCCCTAAACATTTACACTTCCATCACTAATACCACTTGTGTCTCCATGCGTACCCTACATGCAACACAGGGGTGGATAAAAGGTCTCCAGCCTGCCTTCAGATGGGTTTGTGCCTGTGACTGCCGCACCACAGTGCTGTCCAGAAATACCAGCCCGGAAACCTGAAGCTATGAAGGCTTGCAGGGCTGATGCTGCCAGCAGACAGAGTAGTCAGGGCAAATGTCTGCACCAGGATGACTCCCAGGCTCACTTGGCTGCACTCTGCTCTGAGAACAGCGACAGGCTGCCCTGAGTGTCTGGTGGGGGGCTGGACAGAGCTGATGAAGGTCTGGTTTCAGCCGTGCAGCTGGGTACACATCTCAGGCCATGCTGAAGTGCTGTCACAAGCAGGATAAATCTTGCCTGCCCCTTCTTGCCCATGAGATCTGAGCTGATAAGAATTTTCTGGAAATGACTGTGAGATTAGGCTGAAAACTAAATAGGGAAGATGGTGACCAATTCCCCCTGTTGATAAATTGCTTAATGCTGAAAGCATTCACTTATTAGGATGAGCAATGTTTGAGTCCTGCCTTGGTGAAAAGAATCTTGGACCTTATCCAGCCTCCCAACCATTTCTTCAAGAAAAGGCTGATCATGTGTTCTGCGGCGAGGCTCACTGGGTCTCTTGTGCAAAGCAGCATAGCCTCCTTGATGTAATTAGACATGTATTGGTCCTAAGAGACAACTAAAAAAATTAATATTTGTAATATAAAGTGAATCTAAAGAAGTTCTGGGTCTGCTCCAGTACCTCTTTCAAAGTCTTGATACTGGATGTGCCTATAAAGACTACCCAATTTAATGCTTAAGTCTACTAGCTGATCTGCTCTCCTACATGGAAAGTAGAGAAAACTTCTTTTACCAGACTTCTGTTCTCATGTAGTTCTGAATACCCTGGGCTGGGAGATGGCATGAAGGTTATTTTCAAACCCATAATTATATATTTGCTTAACAATTCTTTTGCAATTTATCAAATGAAGGAAAGAAAAAATGATCTTGTGACTGAGGCAGACAGCTGGCATTCATGAGCTTGCGACTTTATTCATCTGTTCCCCGAGTTTCCTGCTTGGCCCTGGGCAAACTTCAATCTGCCCATGCCAACATTTCCTCCTCTGTAATGTGCAGATAAGGGTGCCTACTTCACAGGGTTTGTTTTAAGCTAAATTCGTTATAATATTCTCATGTTTTCAGGATTTTTTTTCCTGACATTTGCACTTGTATTGGAAGTACAAAGAATTATTTTGGTTGTTATTGCTAACAATAATGATGAATGCACTTCAGTTTGGAATGTACGCCTCTCACATGTTTGTTTATAGCTTCAGAGCATAATAAATAATTCTGTAGATACAATCTCTTCATCTTGTTCCCCAGCCCTCCGCTCACCCTGCATGAACCTGAAGTTACACTGGCAGTCCTAGACCAGAGCTTCAGGGTTTGCTTGGCCTGCCACATTCCCTCATGGAGTTTATAATCTGTAGGATCATCTCGAAGTGTAACCTCTCTCATCACAGTATTACCCTGCTATGGTTCCCCAGGCAACAGCATTTCAGGGGAAAGACAAGAGCATATCTCTCCTACAGGTCAGCAGTGGTCTGCATACTTTCACGGGCAATGTCTTTGCTCCAGGGTTTATGAAGATCCTACATGAATTGTGGTAATTATAATTTCATGCTCCTGTGGAGTGTGAATAGTATTGGCCTTAGCATATTCTTCTGGCTGCCTGTACTGATAGTCCCTTCTTCTCCCATTATATTCCTCCCATAATTTTAGGCTTCCTCCCTTCTCTCTGTTTTTTTCTTTTCTCTCTCCCCCGAGAAATCTCAAATTGCTTAATTTTTTCTTTTCTTGTGATGTATTCTTCCTCCTTAATCCATTCAACTTAGTATTTTATCAACTTCTCATAGATCTTTCACTTCAGAAAACTCTGCTTTGTAAAAAATAAAAACAAAAAACCAGCTGGATTACAGTGTTTGGTGCTATCCAGAATCCAGCAGTTAACTCCACTGAGAATATCTGCATGAGGTCTGGTAACTGCTTTGAAAAAATCCCAAGGAAATGGGGCATGACAGTAACTTGTGGAGAACAAGCTGCTAATATTCCATTTAAAGGCTGGTGCAAACTGTGAGAGAGACAGTCCAGCTGCAAATTAGTTATTTTTAGAAGATGTACCCATGATGACATGGCCACCCTCCTCTCATGTGTTATGAACAGTGGGTGTTAAACACAGAGGGTATCATATGTCACAGAGTAGGCAGATCTGAAGAGATGAGGGGGACCACAGTCCTCAGCCACATCTACCCTGTATTAT
Source organism: Illadopsis cleaveri (assembly GCA_013399915.1). Lineage (NCBI taxonomy): Eukaryota > Metazoa > Chordata > Aves > Passeriformes > Timaliidae > Illadopsis > Illadopsis cleaveri. The sequence goes on along the minus strand of VXBB01025229.1, from coordinate 677,491 downwards.
TTTTCTTTGTGAATGTGGTGCATGGAAAAGAGAAGTCTCTGTGGAACAGAGGGGCTTTTGTCATGTTTCTATATTCCTATTCTTTTTCTAAATTGTGCATCACATTTTCTAATGTCAACTTTCTCAGTGCTGAACAAGACACCATATTAAAATATTTTTGGATTGGTGGGAAATTAATCTCTTCTGTCTGAGCTGGTCACCCAAGTCCCATGGATATCTTTCATTTTCATAATTCTGCGATGTCAGAATATGTCAGTATGTCAGATTTTTTTTATCTCACCTCTCAACCAAAGAATTTCCACATCCTTGCAGACCAAGTCTTGGTGACTGGCCATGACTATGATCCATTGCCTTGGACTATCCCATAACATGTCCAGGCTCCATCCTGACTTGTCTGTTTGGGAAATTGTAGTTCTCAGCTGTTAGTCTTACTTTTTAAACAGTGATGACACCCACACTGGTTCATGTCCTCAGTAAGATGACGGTGGATCAGACGATACTTGTTGAAATTTTAGCACTGAGACCACAAGGCTGGGACTGTGTCTTGATGTCATCCCAGAGATGATATCCATGAATCAGATCAGCATGTTCTGGCCAGCTCAACTCACCAGCTTGCCTTTCAAGTTGCTTCATAGAAGGATTAAGTTTTCTGCTTCTCTTACGCAACAATAAGGGAGCAAAGAAGATTCCCTTTTAAGAGCTAGTTTCAAAAGGTCTGTCCTACATCATAAACTGAGTTTTCTTGATCGAGTTACCCTGGCCCAGAGCAATGATTTGAGGTGACAGTTTCTTGGACTACCATGTATTTTCTCCCCTTTAGTTCCCCGTATGCAAAATTTTCTGCTAAGGACAAACACCTTCCCATCTGGGATTCATGGGGCTCCTTTATAGTCCTGTGAATACTTAGCAGCGCTATTCTGCTTTTCCCCTAACCGTTGTCTGCCTGGGGGCACTTAGAGGTGCAATATTCTAAACAACTGTAAATTCAAGGAAACAATCCCCTTCTTAAAAAATCTCTCGGGGGTGGGGGGGGGGGGGTTGTAAAAATAATTACAGAAGTGAAAATGTGAGGGGAAATGAAATATCTAGTCAAATAAATGAAGCTTTATTTATTTAACATCAAGAAAATGTCTTGCCTGTTAGCGAGTGGAAATGCCATACTGCCTATGCCATAGGTATATACCTAGGTGTGTTTAATTTTTTTTCCTCTGCATAAGGACAAATATAGGCATTAGTAGATATATAGGGCAATGTAAAGTACTTACGGTAAATTTGCTTGCTGGCATATCTCTGAACAAAATTCAAGTATTGCAAATAGAAGGCATAAATGCCATTTATTTTTAACTTTAAAAGAAAGTTCACAGAATCCCTAGGGTTGGAAAGGATCTCTGGAGATCATCTAGTCCTACCCCCTGCCAAGGCAGAGTCACCTAGAGCTGTGACACAGGCATGTGTCCAGCTGGATTCTGAATGTCTCCAGAGAGGGAGACTCCACAAATTCCCTGGGCAGCCTGTTCCAGTACTCTGCCACCCTCAACCTAAAGAAGTTCTTCTCATGTTGAGGAGAAACTTCTTGTGTTTTAGTTTACGGCCATTGCACCTTGTTCTGTTGCTGGGCATCACTGAAAAGAGTCTGGAACTATCCTCTTGGCACCTACATTTGAGATATTTGTATGTATTGATGATATCCCCTCTCAGTCTTCTCTTCTCCAGACTAAACAGGCCCAGTTCCTGCAGTGTCTCCTCATAAGGGAGAAGCTCCAGATTCCTCGTCATCTTCCTGGCTCCCCACTGGACCCTCTCCAGTCCATCTTTTCTTTCTTGTACTGAAGAGCCTAGAATTGGGCAGAGCTTTCCAGATGTGCCCTCACTAGGGCTGAGTAGAGGGGCAGGATCACCTCCCTGCTGGTCACACACTTCCAGATTCACCCCAGGATAACATTGGCCCTCCTGGCCAAAAGGCACTGCTGGCTCATGGTCAACTGATCATCCACCAAGACTGCCAGGTCCTTCTCCACAGAGCTGCTCTTTAGGAGGTCAGCTCCCAACCTATGCTACTTGGGGATATTCCTCTCAAGGTGCAGGATCCAACACTTGGCCTTGTTGAACTCATTAAGTTTCTCTCCATGCAGTTTTCCAGCCTGTCAAGATCCTGCTGAATGGCAGCACAGTCTTCAGGCGTATTGACCACTGTCCCAGTTTCGTATCATCATCAAACTTGCTGAGGGTAAATTCCATCCCTTTGTCCAGGTCATTGGTAAACAAGTTGAATAAGACTGGACTCGCTATTAACCCCTGGCAAACGCCACTGACTACAGGCCCCCATCTGGATCCTGCTGCACTGACCACAACCTTTGAGCTCTGCCATTCAGCCAGTTCTTGTTATAGCCGTAGTGTTTATAAATAGACAATGCTATAACAAATACAGAGAAGAAATGAACTTCTAGAAAATGGACTGGAAAAGGATATCTCTATCTGTGCACTCCAGTGAGGATTGCTCAGTCTTAAGGTTTGAGAGTAGTACTGGTCTGATACCAGACTTTCTAGTATCTTGTGTACCTACACAGTGCTTTATCATCATAGGCAAAATGCTGTAGCTGGAGGCAAAATTAGGCATTGTGTACACAAACACAATAAAATTAAACATTTTATGCAAGAAGATAATCTTTGTAATACCTTCATAATAAAGGTTTTTCCTTGTAACTTCTCTAAACAAAATGGGATCTGAAAATTCTCATCTTGATTTTTGCTCTGATCTTTTATGTATTTCAGCTGCAGTAGTGAAGATTCAAAGCATGTTGCCAAATCTTTCTACTGTCCCATTCAAAGGGAAAAACAACATCGCATCAACATTTGATTCTACTTTTTCTCCAGATTTCTCTTTTCATATCAGACCTTCAGAAGAAAAAATACCTCAAAACAACAATGTCTAATCTGTGTTTCACATCTCAGCTGCTATTACTGTATAAATAGTCTTGTTTAGAGGCAGCTTGGCAGCATGACACCCCATCATCAAAACCCAGCAAGCCTCAGTCATGTGTTTAGCTCCATCTCAGCATCTTTGTCCATAGCAATTTGTCTCATCCTTCAAAAAAGCAGAAGTCAGATTTTGAGAACTTGCACCTATTAAATGCAGAGCTCTGCAGAGGGGATGGCATTTTATCTTTTAGACCAAAAAATCCATGGTAGAAAAGGATTTTGAGAAAGAGCAATGCAAGGAAAGATAGCAAAGTTTGGAATTTGGTAACAGGAGCAATAAGAATACAATGAACTTCTATTTGTGTTTACATAAATTAATTTCTCAATTTAATTATGCTATTATGCCCACAAATTTGTATCAAATCCAACAACATAAACCAAAATTCAGCTTAATGAAGACACAATAATGCAGCAAGATCTCACTGTGTAATTACACTAAGGCCTTGATGGGTAGCCAGATGAACCCACTGTCCTTTCTCTTGTCCTCGGGTGACTGTTGTTTGTTGTACTGCTTGAACTGAAGCAATTTTTTTTCTGCACTGTGAATGCTTACATTAATGTTTCTTGGTGTCTCCCCTGTAGCATGGGTAGGTTTTATCTAAAACAGAGCACAGTGTATGACCTAAGCACTAGGAAAGTCAGGCCTGAACTCTGCAGGAACTTAATGTGCATTGCCAGGAGACAGTTTCCTCTGCTGCTATCCTGGAACATTTATGGACACTCAAGACACCCAAGGTGGCACTTTGATGTGCTGTTTTTGCAACATATATTCAATCACCAGCTGATTTTAAAAAATATATTAAGTTCAAGAGGGCTTTGAGTTCATAGTAAGCAAAACATCATTGACCTGTGCTTTGATGGATATGGTTAGTGTCTGTTTTTTGTGGTGGCAAGCCCCTCTGGCAGTCACATGGTTGTTCTGACCTCTTTTCATCATTTGGGATTCAGGATATGCATGGGCTAAGCTACACTTGTAACCCTACTACTTTTTTCTGGTGGCAGCCCTGATAAAAAAATGTTGAAGTAAAAGGGACTGTGTGTTGCTTGCATGCTTAACACATTGGACTTTTCAGAGAACAATATTGTCCTAAAGGAGAGCTGCACAGATAATACTGTCTGTGGTGTGGTGCTGTGGTGCATCAGGAGCAGAGCTCTCTGCAGTTTTACACTTGGCTGTGGGGCCATGGGGGGAAGGCCAACACTTAAGAACACTTCCTGACTCAGGTCTGCAGTCCCTGAGACTGAAATATAACTATAGGTTCACACACACTTACACTGTGTTTTCATAGACTTATAGGATAGGTTGGGTAGGAAGGGACCTTTAAACATCATCTAGTACAACCCCACTTTTGTGTGCGGCCTCCTGCCTTTGTTTGTTTCTCTTGCCTCAATAGGCTGTTAGCTCTTGCAGGTGGAAGGTACCTTTGCTCAGTGTTTGTACAGCACATCAGGGTCCCAGTCCCACTGATTCCTTCAGGTGCTGCTAAAACAGTAATGAACAGATTCACTGCATGTCCTTTGCATGTGAGCCGCGTTCTTCAGTCTTGCTTGGCTAGGTAAGGCGGTGTTTTTCCTGCTCTCTAAGTGGATAAACACTCTCAGGTGGCCAGAGTAAATTAATTTCAGATGCAAGTAATATTCAAGGGTCTCCATTAGCCTGTATGTGCTTTTTGTTTTATCCTATTCTGTTCTCTTCAACAGCCAATTTGGCTAAATAGCGATAATGAAGACAGAAGTGAGAAAAGGTATAGCTGAGCTGGTAAAACAGGCTTTCCTATGGCAAGCAGGCTCCACTTGTCTGGTAAACAGGACTTAAGGGCTTGATTTTCTGATATCTTGTGACCCTGGTAATACTAAAGCAAATTCCTTTCTATAAGTTGGCAATTTTTTCTATCCACTTTGCATTCAGGCAAATACCAATTCAAAGAGCCAAGCCAAAATCACCATAAATGAATATTCATAGGAGAAAATAATGAGTAAAATGACAAGATAAAGGGGAAAAATATATTCACTTACATGGCTCTTTCCTATCACAGCTGAAAGAGTAGCTTTTGTAATAATATTATTTAATGATCCCAGACAAGGTTTAGCATTTCCAACTCATGTTTAAGTAGCTGGTCTCCACATGTTTTTAACCCATGATGCAAAAGCACTGCATAAAGTCAGCAGTGTAGCATATGTGCACTCTTCTATTGAAATCATGTCATCAGAAGTGTTATTTTCATAGAAGGAAAGAATAATTTATGTTGGAAAGACCTTTAAGATCATCAAGTCCAAGTGTAATTTTGCTGGTAACTGGTAAAAGGTTTTTTTACCTTCTTAAAAACTGTGTGCAGACACCTTCAAAAAGCCTGAAAAAGCCTGAAAATTAGTTATATGAAAAAGTTGTGGTAGAAAGGCAGCCAACATTTTCATAGTTTACCTTGTTTTTCTTTTCTGGCAAGAAAAAAGGGTCTGGGAAAACTCTCCTGAGCTGAAATTGCAGCTGTGTGACAGAAATTACACGAGCACAGGAAATAGTTGCCTTATAGCTGCTCGCTGGGGTCCCAGATGACTTCAGTGACATTCGCTCCAGCTTATGTGTGTGCATGAGGAGCAGCAGAGTAATGTTTCCAAAACCTGTGCTCCTTGAGCCAGCAATGGGTTTCTCTGCACCATTCAGCTTTTCTGTGACGGCTGTAATTGGAGAACTGTATGATTTTACAGGGGATCCTATACCACTGCTTTACTTACTCCACAGAATTGTATCTAACATGAGGGACACTTCTATTGTTTTTGTCAAAGAGAAATACTAAATACTTACATCTCTTTCCAGTTAATCAGATTATTATGTAATTTTTGTATCAAAAGAGGTTCAAGTGATTAAGCTGTTGAAAGTGGTAACTTCAATTATAGGGAGCCTCCAGGGACAATATTGCAGTGGCAGTACTAATAAATAATTGACATCATAATAACACAGAGGCATGCTACTTCTCAGTTGTCCTAATGGCTGCATAACTTGATAAGAAGAATACCATTGCTGACAGATAAGAAAACACTTGATATTTTACCAGGTCAAATTTAAATTACTCTTTTAAAAATGGTTTTGTAAACAAAGCAATTCTTTTCTCAGGTATGACAAGTTTGCGTGGATCCTCTAAGAAAATAAATTACTTGGGAATCAAGATGTACAAAGTCACACAAGACAAAGAAGTAACAGCATTTTAAACAAAAAATTGCAGATGATCCATGTGCCAAAAACTCCTGTCAGGGGTGGTAGCAGCAAACAAATCTGTGATGTGCAGGTTTTATAATTTTATAGTTACTTGTTAAGACTAAAAGGAAAATAAGCACATGAAAGACTGTAATAAAATAGGAGTTATATCAGTAAAGATCAGAAGATATGCATATCTTCATCTATTTTGCTTTTCCTTGTAGTTTCAGATACTAACTTAGCTTATTGCTATAAAATTATTATCTAAAATCAAATGCAGGGGTTTTTTTTTCTGTTATCTCTTCTATTTTTCTATTTTACTGCTGTTGGATTTGAATCCAAATGTCTCCATTTCAACATTTTGCAAATACATGGGATAAAATAACCCAGGAATCTTAATGGACCGCTTTATGAAGTGCATTGGATAAATGTAAAGTACACGTCACTAGTGGTTTTTTTTGCAAAAAACTTTGATGAAATTTTAATTTCAGGGTTGTGTAGGTACAAAGCTAACTATTGACATTTTTGTATTTTTGACATCTATATATTTTGTCCCTTCGTTTCTAAATTTTGCAGGTTTTAGTGCTTTGTTTTCACAGCTTCAATTTCTGTTTGGTAGTATGAATTCATCCTCCTGCCAGCATCCTATCACAGAATGTGTAGGTTGGAAGAGACCTTCAAGATCATCGAGTCCAACCCAGCCCTAACACCTCAACAAAACCATGGCACCGAGTGCCACATCCAATCTTTTTTTAAGCACATCCAGGGATGGTGACTCCACCCCCTCCCCAGGCAGACGATTCCAGTACTTTATCACTCTTTCCATAAAAAACTTTTTCCTAACATCCAACCTAAATTTCCCTTGGCACAGCTTAAGACTGTGTCCCATAGAGAAGGAGGAACTGAATGAAGAGTGGAGAAAACCTGCAGGGTTCTCCTATCACTCTGAAATTCAGTTATTCCTGACTCTTTTTCTATACTGATTCAATAGGAGTTCTAAGTAACATTTCTGTAACTGTTTGACAGCAAAAAAGTAAAAAATGGTAAAGTTCTTTCCTGATTCTAAACTCTGTTTCACATCATTACTTTTTATTTCAAGGTGTCCTAGGCTTACAGATGAGAAAGATGACAGAGTAGCAAATGGTGTCTTATCAGATACCTCTCTTAGTGTCGGTGAAGGTACTTCACAAGCAGCTTCATCTTTGCTTTTTTCTTTCAAAAAATTATCTTAATGTAGCTGATTGTCTGGTAGAAGGGAGGCAGCTAATGATGTGTAGACAGAAAGGAAAATGTAGATGATACATTAGGAAATGGATAAAATGGCAGATCCCTCACTTCTTCAAACATACATACAGAAATGCTGCACTTCTCAAGCACTCCATAATTATGGAGAGATGGTGTAACACTAAAACAATCCCTTTAATTGTGTGTACTGCTGGCTGCAACAAATGATGGATGTTTGTTTGGGAATGGATTAAAGAGATGTGTAAATATATTTTTTCATTCAGGCACTGGTGTTTTTTCCTTGACAACCCATTAGGACAATGTAGGAGGCACACATGGAATGAGGACACCCTTAGCATTCATCTTCAGAGCTGGACAGAGAGAAGCTCTGTGTTGCCGTCCTTCTCTCACCTCCATGATTTCTCCACAGTGCCAGTACAACCTGATTTGTGGCTCTGCAAGGAAAACCTTGTCCATGCATGCTCAGAGCAAGATATCTACACACAAGATCAAATACTGGCTGTCGCTGAGGCCTTGCTCCTGGTCCAGTGTCTCTGCTGGAGAGAGAAGATGTGAAGAGGAAAAAACCCGTGTACTGGCAGGAGTCAGGAAAGTTGCTGTTGGCAAATTTATGTTGGCATAAATGCAGTGGGTAACTGGTTCTGCTGAGCTTGCAGGACAGCTTGTGCAGCAGAGAATATCATACATACATTTTTTCAGGACCCAGTTCAAGTCGGGACTGATTCTCCCTCTCCTAATTTTAAACCAGAATGCCACAGTTGATTTCAATGTGCAGGCACAGCTTTACTGCTGGGTTTGGTAACCCAGCTCATTCAGAGAATCCCTTCACCTGAATATATGGATACAACTTTGATTTGCAGAGGGGAGAAGAATATCCTTTTCCCACCATGCATGACACCACAGGCAGATGGCACACTGCACAGTGCAATTCAGACCCCACACACAAAATACTGTGAGTTGGGCTCAGGCCAGATCCATAGCCCACACATAGCGGCTTATAACAAACGAGTGATAACCCTGAAGAGATCCTCTGATGTCTGCTTCCACTGCACTCCAACCAGGATCATTTCTTCTCTTGCTCCAAGCAGGTGGCAGTGTGGTGGGGACTCTATCCCTTTGCTCTAGGGAAGCCTCCTTCTCAAGTACCAGCCTCCTCCCAGGTCTTCCTGGGATTCATTCTAGACATATTAGCTAAAAGGAGCTACAAAAAAGCTGGAGAGTGACTCTTGACAAAAATATGTAGAGAGAGAATATGGGAGAATGACTCCAAAATGAAAGAGGATATGTTTATATTAGATATTAGGAAAAAATTCTTTACTGTGAGGGTAGAGAGGCACTGGAACAGGTTGCCCAGAGAAGTTCTGGATGCCCCAATCCTGGAAGCTTTAGGTGGCCCGATGTAGTGGAAGATAATCACTGACCATGACACCGTAACAAGAGGGTTGGAATGAGATGATCTTTAAGGTCCTTTCCAACCCAAACCATTCTGTGATTCTACGATTCAGGCAGCCAGCAGCCACCAGAGCTACTCCTCAGCTGGGAAGAGCAGGGAGTCAGCAAATGCCCCAGCCGTGTAGCAAAAGGCACCTGGAGAGGCTGAGAGTATTCTGGATCTGAGGCTCCATTTTGGGAATGAGGGAAAGGAATGTCAGAAGGGCCAGGACAATCTGGAGAAGAGGCCACCACTGCCTCCCATGCCAGCACTGGCACCAGCAGCACCAGGTCCCTTCCCTGCAGCCCCCAGCTGTAGTGCTTCACTGCTCCTCTTCCCCCCTTTCCTGAGGCAGGGCCCTCACAGCCCAAACCTCTGTCTTTCAGCTGCCATCATCTTGCTCCTGCGACAAAGATCCCTTGAGCAGGCCATGTCCAGGTGTGACTGCAGTCCCCATAGGGGGTTGTCTGGCCAGGTACAGTCCAGCCCAGAGCCTGTCTGCGAGGATCATGCAATGCCTGTGCAACATTCAACAGGCCTTACAAAGTCTACTTTGAGACAGCAATGATGAAATTAATGATGACTGGTCAGCCTTTATTAAGTAATGGTGTAACTAAATTAAATTCCCTGCAATTGGATCATCAGTTTTGATCTATTTTTTTGCCAAAGGAGTAATCTAGAGACAGTCCACAGTCACCAGAGCAAGGACAGCCAGATTAAATGTTCAGGTTGGAATCAATTTAACATGCAAGTTTAAGCCTGGCTTTGGACATGGATTGAACAGTATGGTCAGACACGGTTTATACCCTCAGCTGCTGTGAGCAATCTTAGCTTTAGTGAAGGTAAGACAACCATTTCCATCCATGTATAATGATAAATCCAGAAAATCTAACTGCTGCCTGCTGAACTTAAAATAATACAGCAGTCTGTGCACTTGCGTAGGGTAGAAATACAGTATTATTTTATACTGTTTTGCCTAATTCCATATGGAAACTGAAAGGAATGTTGAATGACCATTAAAATAATCTTATTTATATGCCTGTACGGTGGCCTCTACCTGAGGGCTTTTACTCCCACGGTAATTCCAGTTAAAAAGAATTTCCATCTCTAATCTGAATAGTCAGACCAGTAAAATATTTGAAGCACAAAGCAGGCCTGGGTGGGTGTGCCTCTCCCTGCAGTCAATGCCGGTAAGATAGGAAGGGTTGGTGCTATTTTAAACAGAACCATTGCACTTTTCCTGCAACACCCCTGCGTGTACATCTAGTGTGGTGTGCACTTAGCTCCAAAATGGGAGGTGAGGAAGCTGACAAATTTTGTGTGTGTTTGAACTTTCATAACCTCCTCATCTGATGTGCTACAATCTCTGCAAGAGCAAAAGACTTCTTTCTTCCTGTGCCCTACATAATGAGTTCTCATTGCTTTTTCTAGAGTAAAAAATGAGAAAACACTTTTCTACTTTTCACTTTTTCTGACTGATCCAGTGGACACCACTCACTGGATCAATTATAATCCTTTTTAAATTCTTTCTCATTAATTTTCTTTAGTTCTCTCACACAGTCCTCCAGTCCTTATTTTCACCCAGATTTGTCAATCCCCCACATCAAAGCCTAGTCTTGTTTCAGATCTTCCCTTAGTTTTGAGGTTTTTTCAGACTTGTCCATTCCTGGGGACCAGGATGGAGATTTTTGTCTCCTACTTGTCCCTCACTCTGGGGAAAGACGTGACAGAACACAGGAATAATGATTTTTGAGTGCTTTTGTGCTCTGGGATTGCTTAATCTGTTTTCTCCTCACAGCACCCACTTTTCCCGTTTTCACACTGTTTTTGTGGAATGAGTCTGACTGCTTCTGCACAAAAAGCTACACTGGAACTCACTCTCCTGACACCCCTCTGGGAAGCCAGGCTTCTACAAACCCTGCCTGACCCTCGTGCCACATGACTTCAGTGCTTGCTGCTTGACAGCAGCAATAAGGAGTAGTTAGTTGTCCTTTCCATCCAGGTATCTTCATCTGCTGTCCATACACAAACAAGGCTTCAAAGCACTTCTGTGGCATGTTAGTATATAGAAAGCGCCCAAGACCATGCAACGAATAACTAGGAAGAAAAGATGAAGAATTTATGTTGCTGGTTACACCTTTTTTCCTCTTCTGGACTCCTTCCTCTGTGGCCATGTACAAGTCACAATATTTCTGTGAGTCAGTTTCCACTTTAACAATGAAGTAATAATCCCTGCTTTCTAGGAATGCTCTGAGGATAATGCTTCAAACATTACATAATACTTTGGGATCATCACTCTAAATAGTCACAAGTGACAGCAAGAGTCCAGGCCTCTGTTCTCAACTCTTTTAGTTCACAGCATGAAGAACCTCCTGTAGAGGGTTTGCTAGCCTCAGCTCTGGTGAGACACTTGCACTACCCTCATCTCACAAGCAGAAAGAATAGTTTTCTCTGTGAGTCTCTATACGAAGCTTGCATGTTCTACCACCTCCCATGCACAATATATGTTGTGCCATTGCTTAATGACAAGAACTTGAAGAAACATGAGAGTTAAAGAAGTGGCTCCAGACAGTAAAACTGGAATTGTTCAGTTTGTGTTTGTGCAGGGGAATAAGTGTCCTGTCACGGAGAAATGGTGAGCAATTACCAGTTCCAATTTGTGGTAGGAATTTTATTTGAATGAGGATTTGGTCTGTGGTTTATATATCTGAGTTCAGAGGAATTGCTATTACGTCTTGTCCTGAGGTGGCTAATGAGCCTTTTCTCCACTGATGGGTCTATGTAGCTCTTGTCAGCAAGAACTGTAGTAATATTTTGGTACCAACAGGGAAATAACTCCTAGTGCTTAGCAGTATTTCTGAAGTGAAATCAAAAGCAGAAGGCTGTTCTATTTTATTCCTCTTCTCCTTTTGGGAGGGAAGTCACAGCAGCTCACTGTGGCTTAATCAGTAAATCCCCAGCTGGGATTTGAAACTCATGACATCAGAGAACAAAGCATCTTTGCTGTGCTAATGTAGGCAGCAGTGATGTGTCATCGGCTACCACGCACATGTTAGTGTATCATGAGGGTTCACTTCTGTTTTATCGACAAGGAGCAACCTTATACTTTGGTACTGTGTAAACACTACATCTATTCACAGTCTCTCTCCTTGGGTAATGATTCTCACATACAAAGTAGCAGCATGCAAAAATCATTCTTCTCATGAATGAATTACTTTGATCAGAGCATTTTGTTAGTGCTCTTTATTTTTAGGTAGTGATAAAAGAAGATTCTTTTATACAAGAGTCACAGGCCAAGGGAGAAAAAAAACCATGATTTGGATGAAGTGTCAACAGAAACTCATCCATGCATTAGGGTTCCTGGAAAGCAGAAGGTAAAGAGAAGCATCCAGAATACTCCTTTATGCTATAGCTATTTTTTGAATGCCAAAAAAATAGAGCAGGCGTACAGAAATTGTTGCCTAAAATCATGTCGCCAGTAAGCTTAGCTCTATCTTCCTTTCTTAAAGAGTACCCAGCTGCTACAAACTCAAAAATAACAGCCTTTAACAGTTACCAGTATCAAGGAGTCCAGCTATTGCTGGGTACCTCCACATGCTAAATATTAAAATGTGTCTAAGTATTTTATGTGCAGCTACCTGGCTCCAGCTGTTCCATGGGACCTGTGTGTTTGCACAGACCTGTCCTGTGCAGCTTCCTGTGGCAAGGTGAGGTCTCATCCTCTCTGGCAGTGGGGGGAAACATCTGTGCACCGTTCCCACGTGGTGGCGGATGCTGCTCTGCAAAGTCCCAGGACACCGCAGAGCGCTTGCATCCACCAGAGCTGCTGAGTTCCACACGGGTAGAAAACACTGTACTCTGCTGTGGCTTCACCTAGGCATGGACAGCCTGTCTGGAAGTCACCTGCCAGGCTCTCCTGGCACAGTCATCCTCAGACACCTGTGACTGTTTTCCACCCAACCCCAGCAGGATGGGGGTAGTTCCATGTCTTGGGCTCAGCCATGGATGGGGAAAACCTCATGTGCTGGGCCCCAAGTGACCAACTGCTGCTTACAGGTATTTCTGCTCTCTGTGGAAATGTGCTTACAGGTTTTATGAAGGTGAATATGTTGGTGTGTTTTCGTAGTCTAGCGTACATATGGTTTATATTTCCTGTGCTATTTCTTCACGTGAGTTATCTCATTTCTGCTTCCCTTCCTTCTGTCTCTCTATTGCTTTTGATAATTCAAAACAGACTGTAGTAAAAAAGTGAATTATGCCCCTCGAAAAGTCTTCTTACATTTTTATTACGACTCGGAGTATTCCTGTTATTACTCCAGCTCTCCAGGAATGTAATTAACTACTTGAGGGATTTTTAACAGTTGTGTTATAGTAATTATTCCAAGACTCTTCACCTCTACAACAGCAATTTTGAGCATAAAAATGTAAGTAACTGGCAATATTTTTAAAAACTAGGTGTTGGATCATGGCAGGAAGGAATCATCCTCTTCAAAGGTATAAATGAGACCTAGGAAGGGAAGATAAACACACACAAAAAATCAGAATACTACCTATTAACCCATTTGGGAAATAGCAGCACAGATGCTGCTCCCTCAAAGCGCAGGTGAGGAAGTCAATCTGTTCATTCATTTTGGAAACATTATTACAGCCTATAGTAACATATGAGGACAAACTGAAATTTGAGTTCATCTTCTGTGCATTCCAAATTATTGCCATTACAGCCTCTTTCCTTAAATATTTTATACATCTCACTGAAATTTCTCTTTTCTTTCACAATTCTAAAACATCATTTGACAATGCTATTGTACTAAAGTATTTTAATATGTACATTCACTGTTTCCATTAAGAATCAATGCCAGACATAATGCTGTGACATTGCTACATGAAACCTTAGGGCTGTGTTGTTAAGAATTGTAATGCTCTGAGCCATTAGTGTAGAAGTTGTAGAACAACTTGTATTAAGTACCATTGTGGGCAACTGAGGACTTAACAGTTTCTGGAAAGCAGCAACAAATAAACTTTAAGAATGCAGACATCAGTAGTGATGGGGAATACCACACTTAGCATAAAGGGCTTGGGTATTGTGCTATGGTACTAAATGCTAGACATTAAAAATCATCTTTGGGAAAGAAAAGCCTTTTCTAGCTGAATTTTTGTGAAAAAAACTGAAAAAGGGACTTTTAATTAAAAGCTGTGTGTAGTAGAAGTACAATCCCATTGACATTTAATATCAGTGATGGTCATCAGAAAAAGGGTAAGAGAACTTTGTACAAATGCCATATGTCAATCTCTGCAGATTTTTGTGCTTAAGTTTCTACCTGTCATTTTGAATCTGTGCTAACATGACAAAGCAATGTTTTACAACCCAAACACTTTATTTTATTTTAAATAACCTCAAGTAGTACAAAAATCTGTTCACAGAAGCTAAAAAGCTTATAATTTGTACTCTATGTATACTACACAGGTTTCACATTTAACAGTAGCTCAGGATTTTCAAAGTGACACAGTCATCAGAGAGGGTTTTTGTGGTATCTTGCCTAATAATAGCATGATAATCTATTCAAGAGCTAGAAAGGGCCCCAAAGAAACTATTACAGTGCAATAATATACTGGAAAAGACAAAATCAGAGCCCATAAAACTGGGAAGAAGCCTTCAAACACAAGTGTTTTAACAGTCATTGTTCCCAGCAGAACTATGAAGCTTGTCTGGCTATAGTCTATTGAAGAGGAGTCTGAGAGGCACAAATATTCATGAACTTGGATGGCAGCTGAGCAGCAGATTTCTAATCTCCTGAGGGAACTTGAGAAGCACAGACTGCAAAAAATCACCCAGAGAGAAATTAAAGGGTGAGTTACAAGCACTAATAGCCTATAGGTTGAAAGGAGTCTGTATATCCAAGTAGATGCCCTCATCCCCAAACCCAGACACAGTGGGGTGCCTTGCTGTGGTTTAGACTTGCTTGCTTCAGCAAGCTGTAGAGACAATCAATACGTGTTCATTTGGGAAAAAAAATGAGAAAAAAGGATATACCTGGAAAAAACATTTTTCATAACTAAATGCAGAGTTTTTGTCTGACTTGGTCACCATCAATTGTTGCATGTTAAAGCACTGAGTTGTCCTAAATTTTGAGCAAGCCACAGGCTGAGTAGCACAATTGTTTTATCAGCAGTGACACCAGAGATGATGTCACAAGACCACAACCACCACTGAACTTCCTGAGAGGCCAACATCAGAGGCAGAGATCCTACAGCAGGTATGGCAATAAGCTGTTTCCATTTGCCATTCCTGCACAGCACAGGGTGGGAACAAATAGGCCCTTCCTGAAAGCCACATTTTTTTTTCTAGTTCTGCTTGCTAAACTACACATACCTAGAGAAATTCTAAGTCAATTCTTCCAAAAGCTGCAGACTGGACTATATGATACCAAATTTGCAAAGAGCTAAATTTGCTGTGTCCAATTAATGCCAGCAGCAACAAGCAGTAGTTTTTAACAAGTTGCTTAGTGTTGCCCAGGATCAGCTCTGGCTGAATGAAGGAGATTTGAGAGAATTCTGAGAAATCAGAGAAGCTACTCAAAATGAATATTTTTTTACAGGACTTCTGGATTCTCAAGGGTGTAGAATTCTGTTCAGCAGGTCTCAAAATGAACCAGTGCAATGATATCTTGATGGCTTCTTAGGATTAAGAATTTCCTTCCACAGGGTTTCCACTAGGTACATGTAAAAGACCAAGCGATTTATATGTGTAAGAAAATAAATATTTTATAAGGGAACAATATCTAGTAACTTACATGGCCTCATTTTTCACTGTCTCAGAGGGCAATGACACACAGGAATTCCTAGAAAAGCAAGTTTGAAAAAATGTGTCTGATTTGAAAGTGATTTACATCCTCCACAGAGCTCAGTGCAGATAAGTACTTTGCCTGAAAACCTTAAAAAAAAAATTGAGATAAGAGGCACATCAGACAGTGTTGATGCAAAACAAACGAAAAGCTCTGAAAAGCCAAGTTCAGGTCAGTGCCAAGTGCTGAGCCCCTCCACAGCCACGAGAGGCAGGAGTGAGTTTTGCAAGCTAAAAAAACCCCAAACCTAAACCAAAAACCAATAACAACAAAAAAACCCCCAAACCAAACATGCTTATATACATAAAAGAGCACAGGAATTTTCCATGGGGGTGGGGAGCAACAATAGAGAAGTGATGACCTTGGGATGGCGCCTGGAGCCTGAACAGCTTGGCTATTGTATGGAAACAGCTGACTTCTGCACAGGAAGCAATCATTGCTGATTAGGGACTCCAAACCCCTATCTCTATTTTTTTTCTGTCTTTTTTTTTTTTTTTTTTTTTTTTTTTATTA